>JAAAKE020119906.1:0-35339 GCA_010014785.2 Anisolabis maritima | reverse complement strand
TATATATAAACACAAAAATGGCGCACCCGTCTAGTGAATTCAGAAACCAAATTATCGATTAATAAACGACGCGGAATAAAGAATATGACAAACCATTAATTGTTCTTATTTATAAAAAAATTTTTTTGTTCTTAAATTAGATTAGTAAAAAGTTTATATTTAATGAGAAAATAAAGATAACAAGGTAAATAATATATTCCTCTTGAGCGGCGCTTACGCATAAGTGAGGGAGGAGGGCGGGGGTGGATTTAGAAAATTATTTAGAGATACGCTCTAACGAACAAAAAAATTATACCTCTGATTTTTAAAACAATTTTATTATTTTTGCAATGAATAAATTAAAAATTCAAATAAAAAGGAGATTGTATTTAAAGAAGAAATTTTTACATTGAGATTAAATCAGTGTCTTTTAAAATAATAATCTTTTTAAGGCTATGTTAATAAAGAGAGTTCTTTTTTTCTTATATTACGGGATCGGAATTCTAGCGAGAAAAAAAAGGACAAAAATAAATGAAAAATAATAATACCAGGGTAGTAAGGGGAGAAGAAATTGCAATCTTAGCATATGTGACTCGTGGTCGTCTCGAGGTCTTAAGTGCAAATTTGATCTATTAAAATATATCTATTAGAACAATAAAAATTCTTTTAAATGTATTTAAATAAAAAACGGCTAACTTGATTTAATAGTGCAGAGTTTGCAACTTTTGCGGGCCGAAGCTTTTATCGAATCGGAAAATGCAGGAATTAAAGAGACTATCGAAAGTTGATGTGTTATTATTATTAGGAAATCAATTTATAGTTTCTTAACTTAGTAGTTTTTTGGCTTCTCGGTCCTCTAAATAATCTCCTTATTTTAGCAGTAAAATTGAATTCAACAGAACGAATGTTACCCAAAAACCAGACTATAATTAATTTCAAAATTCAATTTCTCAACTCACACTTATCATGAAATCCCTTTATCTTTAACGCCTCCTTTTCATATTTACGTCCATCTACTTAACTAATCCTATTTCTACTCAGTTGATTTTTCTAAACTATTCTAATTGAGAAGAATTACATTCCGTTGTAACCTACACCTTGTGAAAAGTATTTCAATGCGCAGACCAACAACTTAGGGAGAGCAGAGGGGGCACGTGTCCCCCGGGCGCCAGGAGGGGAGCGCCCAAAGAGAGGGAATTTGTTTCTACAATAAGGCCCTCGGTTAATAAGCCCTGAAAAAGCTCAAATTCGAGCTAATATATAGAGGGGGACCTGGAGTAGGAAAATGTCTATAAAAAAAGTTAATATAAAATTTCAAGATGAGAATATAGTGGGCCAAAAAAAAGAACAGGAAAGATTGGAAAATTTTTCTATATTCCCAGTTCCATAGTAATTTGATCTCTAGGTAAGGGAAGAGGGTCGTCAAAAGCGCGCTTACTCCCCTGACAAAAATTAATTCAACAATTAGCAGTAATAAGAAATAGACTATTAACGTCTGTCTACTTAAGTTATCAAACCTTAATCTCTCTTCTAAGACAGCAATAACATATAAACAGCTAGGTTTTTAAAAGCCTTTCCTAGCTTAATAATGAAGAAAGACGTAAAATAAATATAATTATAAAATAATATAAAACCTATTGTAGATATAAGAAGAATAATATATATTTAATCAAAAGATTTGCGAGCCC
Organism: Anisolabis maritima; assembly: GCA_010014785.2. NCBI lineage: Eukaryota > Metazoa > Arthropoda > Insecta > Dermaptera > Anisolabididae > Anisolabis > Anisolabis maritima. The sequence continues at coordinate 33,672 of JAAAKE020119906.1, read as the reverse complement.
TTAAAGAGACAAAAGTTGAAGAAATGGTTAATAACAAAACAATCGTTTATTTGAAAAATAACCATGTCATATAAATTTTTTTTGACTTCAATAAACTACTTAAAAAAAAGAACAATAACATATAAGACAAAATAATTCTTATATGCTTACATATATTGAAAGAAATATGAAATAAACTGTTGTGGCAACAAAAGCGACAGTCACCTTTTCCCCTAGGAGTTCTATTAGCTTGATAGATTCTTAGGAATTTATGGAAATATGATATCAATACAGATTAATACTTCTCTGTATACTGAATAATTAAGATAAACTTCAAGTTCTATTAAAATCGAATGAAAATAAAAAATAAATATTGAAGGGGAGTGGAGGTGTTTGAAATCACTTTTTGGGGAAATATCATGGGTGCCATTTGCGCAGTCGTTTCCCCCCTCCCAATGCATATGAATTTAAAAAAAATTTAATATATTTATGGTTTCGATTTGAAGATTTAAGAGGAGGTGTCTAGAAGATTCCTTCGAAATAACGCCAGTAAGTAGAAATTAAGGAGTCACTAAGGGAGGGAGGGGAAAATATTTTCTAAATTTCCGAATCTAAAACACATGTTTTTAATTTAGATAATATTTAATTATTGTCCACCTACTCTTTAGTGGGGAGACTATGAATAAACAATTGATTTTTTAAATCTGATAGATAAAATAGTCCTTTCTTAGTAGCGATAAATGTTAAAATATTACTAATTAAGCTAGTCTTTATAATGTCAGATTAAATTTGTTTATTTGTCGTCTGCGAGTATGAGAAAACTGTGAGAAATTCCAAAGAGGTGAAGCTGTCATGTATAACGATTTTCTTGGATGAGATAAGATCATTTAACACAACATTCAACAATTCTACTCTACATAAATGCGTGCCCTGCTCTCCTTGTTTGTTGTCCCTAATGGTTAGCATGTATTGAGTACCTATGTTCTTTTTTATATATATAAAATGGCAAATCGATGTATTTGATTTTTTTAGGACATCTTTATATTTCTTTACTCCTCTTTATATAGCATATCATTTCATTATCAGTGAATGAATTTTAAGAAGAATGAAAACTTAAAGTTGTCCAGTAAGATTTTAAATATAAGACCTTAGATTTAAAATGATAATTTTATTTTAAGATCTTATTGTTCGAGATCTAATTAAAATATTTTAAATTATATAAAAATTATAATAGAGTTGATAATTTATTTAATGTAATAAACAATATAAAATACTATTTTTTTATTATAATAAATTTTCTCGCGGGGATTATTAATATATAATATACTCTCATTATCACATTGTTATAATGGAGAAAAAAAATGTAAATAATTGAAATTTTTTAGCTCAGAAGATGGATGATGTAGGACCTAATCAGACGTTGTCATATAATGGCAAAAAAATTTCCTCATTAAAATTCAAGGAGGAAGGAATTAAAAAGAAATTATTAGAAAATAAATTGCCTGGAAGCTAGGCAACGAGAACGCATTACTGTCAAACAGGTTATCTATATTTAATTTATAAATAATAAAAAGATCGCTAAGTGAAAAAAAAGTGCCAAGATATGGTAAAAATCATTGCAGTAGATGTGATACTTAAACTAAGTTTAAATCTGAAAATCAAAATAATAGCCATAATTGTTTTTGGAAAGAGTGTAACAAACATATTTTTTGTGTCAAAACCCGTTGAAGAAGCAAAATATTTAAATACTTTTGTGCACGATCAATGAAGCGTTGGGATCCTCATATCGATGTATATTTATGATATTGTTTTAATTTATAGTTTTAATATTAAACACTTCAATAAGGTTAATTTCTTTTTATCGGCCATTTTTTTTATTCAAGAAATAATACATATGTATTTAGACGAATGTGTTAGTCGAGTTTTTCCTGAATGAACATGTTTTGAACTCTCCAAAATAAAATTGGTCTATTATCTAGAGGATTTGCATTATTTAACTTATCATCAAGAAATGTATATTTCTTTTACATAAGAAAATTAATAATTGAATTTTCAAAATTTTATCTTCATCAAATCTACTTTTCTCCTCAAATATAATTGGACAATCTGTAATTTTGTGTCCTCATAATGAATAAATAGTATACCTCCATGAAATTCAAATTCATCAAATTTCATAATGTTTTGCCTATTATCAAATTTAGTATTTTTTGATATCATGTAGGTCTTCTAATTTCCCATTAATATTATACCAAGGATACAGATTATCCAATTACATTTGAGGAAGATATTAAATCAACTTTTTCCCTTGCCTTCAAATGCTGTAGAAGTGCTATAAGAAATTAAAAAAAAAAATTTTGAAACAAAATAACCCGATGAAAAAAGACTGGCCAGATAGGAGAAAAGGAATGCCAATCTTTTATTAAAGGTAACCAATGATATTTCATTTTCAATTAAGACAAAATATTACTTCGATCTTAATAGATTTTTTAATGTAGTGTAATGTTATCAAATTTACGATATTGGTTTAATTTTCAATGTGTAATAGTTTCCCACCCCCCTTTAAAATCGTTCGATCGAGATTTTGTTATAATTTAATAGGATTTACAATAGTAATTCTCTATTGAATTTATTAAATTTTAATATTGAGTGAAATTTTAAAACAATCATATTAATTAAATCTAATTAGATCATTAGTTTGATGAACGGTCTTCGTTAATAAATAAATAATGAACTTTCACATGTATTGATTTCTTATCAATTTTTCATAATTTAAATTTTTTTTTTCTTATTACAATAATTGCAGTTCATACATAGAAGACGAGATCTTAGTGTCTAAATGTGTGCTGAAATAAAAAACAAGGCAACGTCTTGTAAAAAAATTTTTTTCTATAATAATAAATTGGATAGATATATTTGGATTTAACTAAAAAAATGTAAAATGAATATGCTAATAGGCCGTAATTTCACTCTCTATGACAAAGATGTGAAAAAAAGACAGTAATTTATAACAGTTTTTAATATAAATATCTGATCATAATTTTCTTTTATTTAAATTATAATTTCGAGTCAGAAACTTATATGGAAGTAATAAGAAAAAAAAATCTGGTGTGACTCAATGAACATCGCACAACTTTCTTACCTAAGGAGAAGGAAAGCTGAGTGATGTGCTTACTTTCCAGATTTTTTGGGTCGGGCCCGCTAGTTACCCTTCATTGTACAGCCTAATTAATCTATATATTTGAGTGGTTTAGAAAATCACAAAAAAAAAAACTAAAAACGTACAAGAATAAAGAAAAAAAATTTTTTTTTGTAGGATGAGGATAAGAATTAATAAATTTCAAAGATCAACTAATAAATAATTGTTTTATGAATTTTAATCAAAATTGTTAGAACAAATTTTGAGAAAATCGAAAAAACTAATAAAATACATCAGTAAAGTACTAGTATAAGTTGGCCGATTTTATTTAAAAGTTGCGAATTGCAAGTAATGAAGGTACCTAAATTAAATATAAAATTTCAACTTCGAAGATTTTTTATTTTTAAGATATCATACCCACAGACAGATAAACCTTTTTTTAGACCTAAGGGACCTCAGAACGTGTATTTCAGTTGAAATTTCTATACCGTTTTTTTTTGCAATCGCAATACTTTCTCACTATATATAAATAAGTGAAAGAAAAAATGATGTTAAGTAAATTAAAAAAATACTAATTAAGTAAAAACCACATTTCAAAAAATGAAAATAAATTCATTGAAAAATTTGATTCCTTACTAGGCGTTACACCTTTTAATTTAAAAATTTTTAGATCTGTTTTTTATTTTGTATTTATCTTTTGGGATGAATTTAACAGGAAATTAAAATAAAATTTATGAAACTACTCCCAAGGTCAGTTTTTAACAATAAAATAAAATTATATATTATAAACTTAATAACTAAAATTTGTATTTTAAATTAGCCATTCACACATACATATTAACAAAGAAAAATATTATTTTGGAACAAACTCGAATTTAAAAATTTGATAATGCCTCTCTTATTGCAAAAAAATGATTAAAATTCATAAATATGGAGATGTTTATTTTGCTTTTCAATTAATGTACAATAGGGCTTAATGGTCATGGTAACATATAAATGATATAATTATCAAATTATATAATTTAATTTTATGTATGAAAATCAAAAAATGTTTTCTTATTTTAATAATAAATAATGGTTTTATTTCATTTATTAACTTAAAATAAATTTGTTCTCCTCACAAAGATTTAAATATTGTTTTATAAAGTAAGAGGTTTTAATTAGTTTTTTAAAGCAAAATTAATCAACGGAAAAATTAATAAATTATAAAATTTAATTAAAAATTGTTTTTTCAATTTAATTAAAAATTTTACGAGAAAAAATGTTTTTTTTTTTTCATCTTAGACAAGCATCTCGAGGGAAAATAATTGAATGGTTTGTTTATCATCGGACATTTCCTGGTCCGAAACGTCATCCGCAAAAATCAATAAAGAAATAACTTCCCCTTTTCTGACCCTCGACTTTTTCAACTGAATATGATCTCATAGTGGATGGACCTTTGAAAGATTTTCCAAAAAAATTTATATTAATTAATTTTTTTATTTAAAGTAATAAGACCAGAGACGTAGCGAAGACATTTTATAGAGGGACAAGCACGGGGAAGGATATTAAAAAATGCCAACTAAATTTTCACCTTTTCGTTGGTCAAAAATGCCGGCCAATTAATAATTAAAATCGTTCGATCTTTTTTTTTTTAAGAGGGGAAGTGAACCTTATTTTGCCAACTTGGGGCGACCTGAGAGGAGCCTCCTCCAGTCCTGTCTTAGCTATGCCCCTGAAAAAGTAAGATTTTAATATAAAAACTAATTATCTAGGAAAACTAATTTGCCACTAAGATTCAATTGTTTAATCCCATCGACCCTAACATTAGCATATCGGCCACTCATTCTGGTAGAATTGAAATCAGTGATCAGCAACCCTCTACCCGGGAGAAATTGCATTATCCGCAGCCTTCATTTTGATTGCCCACTCAACATTAGCTCATTTGGTTTTTCAATTTTCATTTTTAACTAATTTATTAAAGAATATTCAATGGATGCAAACAAAAATTAGCAACATCTGGCATTTCTTATTAAAATTTCTTCTTGATGAATCAAAATAAATTTTGTTTTAAATAAATACATAATATGCACATTACTAAAAAATTTGTTATTATTAATTTCCCATTTCTCAGAAAAATAAAAATATTGAAATTTTCCCGCTCTTGTTGACCATTGATAAATAATATCAAGAAGTCAAATCTCAAATTTTATTAAAATGTAATTAAATATAGATAACTAATATTGGAACCTCCTACTAATATTTCGAGCCAAAAAATTATTGCCTGCACTTAAAAAATTGACCAACTATTAAATGCAAAAACTCCGGATCGATACCTTTGGTAGTTTTGAGCACGAGCGATCAGAAGGACGGACAAAGTATTGTATATAGCACAAAAAAGTAGAATGAAAAGATAACTGCTATAAAACATCGAAGATTATTGGAACGAACTATTTCAACCAAAGAGTGAGACTATTGATGAAAACAAGTTAATACTTCTCGTTTGAAGAAAGATATTACCGATACTGATTCTGATTCCCCTTCTCCCTTCCTCTCTCCTCCAAACGCTCGCTTATTGCTTATCTTTCATCTATTATCATTCAATTGAAGTGACTCAATATGTATTTCTCGAAAAAAAATCTAGCTTTAAAATATTATACATTATATTGATTCACGAATTCAGACACCACCTGCCCCCAACCCCCTCCCTCTCTCCCTGGTCACATTTGCCCCAACGGATTCGTCCCTTTTGCCTTTTTTCCTGAAAACAGGAAATATCAAATAAGGTTTTATAATTTTTTTAAATTTATTTTTGTTTTGTGGTTCATTAAAAATAAAAATTTTACAACTGAAATGTCTTTCGCTGATTTATATATATATTTTTTAAATAAATAATACATTTCCAAAAAAAAAATAAATAAATAAAAATTGCGCGCAATCACGTGGCAAGGAGCAAACGACACATTCACTAATTCGATTTTCAACTTAAGCTGTTAAGGTAAGCTATCAAGGTTTTTCTTGAAATTAATAAAATATAAAATAATTAAAAGATTTTTTAAATAATATCAAATAATATCAAAACTATTACAGGATAAAATGCCATTTTTTAATAAATAATGAATATAAAAACTTTGGGATCCAGTGGGCAAAGCCGAGGGTGGATTGGGTGGCTGGTTTATTTCCTATAAATTAGTCTTAAAATTATCTGCCTTTTTTCAATTAATTTAATTGGGCTGAGAAAAAAAGTATTTTTTTTTAAATTAAATATAGAAATAGGGTCAATAGATAAATAAAAAATTATCAAGTTTTGTTTATGAATGTATTTTGATATGAATGTTACATCTATTCAACTATTTTTTTAAAAATAGGTAAAAGAAAATATACACTCAGAAGATTTTTCAAATTATGTTTATTTGCAAAAAAAATTTAAATTTCATTTTTGGATTTGAAAGTTTGGAAGATGTTGGTCCAATCACGGGAGTTCATGGGGACAAAAGAAGACTGGAATTGACTAGTTCTACTAGTCGCGAGTTTAACGATATAGGAGTGTGGACAATGACTCCCTTGTATTGTGGACAAACGTTGGGAAGAATGATGGATTTTAATTCGGCAGAACATCAACCTAAATAATACTTGTAAAAAAGTATCAATGCAGAAACTTCTGTGGTCGAGTCGATACAAGGAGGCACACACACACAATCGCTCACATACACAGGTGGCCCTCAGACGATTTCGTCTATCTCCACCCAGATACAAGGAGGCTGTAAGAGATCCGTTTCCGATCAGTCTCACCGGACCTTTGAATCGCATCAATTGAATAAAGAGCATGCTGAGAAGCCCCTCTCCAACGGTGAGATCTATACTCAAGGCACGGACGAATCTGAGCCTTGCACAGGGTTAGAAGTTGGTGAGGAGAGAAATACTGCTTGGATATGAAAACCACGCTTCTTAGCAGCAGATTTGGCGACCGCAGAAATATGGTCATTCCAGGAAAGATCCGAAGAAATTGTCACACCCAAACAGAAAGTGGGTCTTTGAACTCGAGATTATTAAGACTATAGGTGATGGATGGGTATGTTCAATCTTTCAATTTGGAAATTAAGCAACGTTGTTTTCTTGGCGTTAAAGTTGAAGTGACTAGTGAATCCCCGTTTCTCCAAGGTACCGAGGGCATCTCCCAGGTCATCATTAATAGAAGACATTATCCTGATGATTGAGCATAGAGGAAACCCCCCCGAGCAGAGCACTATCGTCCGCAAAACAGTGAGTGGAATTGGAGGTCACTGTCGTGGAGGTGCGAGGAAGACCTCGCTTTCCAAGACTTCTAAAAAATGCTTTTTCTCTTGACCAATTTCATTTTTGTCATGTACCTGCATTTAGGAGTTAGACCAACGCTCCCTCTCCCCATCAGAAAAAGATCTGATGTGATGGCCGCACATCACACGATTTTCTCTCATCTAAGGTAATGAAAGTTGTGCTGTCATACCAGATTTTTTACGTCACGCCATCTAGATAGCCAGTTCACAATTTTATATTACCTTTTATTTTTAGAGATTTTTCGTTTATGTGTAATAATCATTTATCAATTATAAAAAATTAATTAAATTGGCAATTAAATCTCCTCCGTTATCAAACGTAAAAATAAAAAATATTTATATTTTGTTACCGAATGGCAGATTCGAAATCTTCGAGTTGTAAACGACAAAGGTACATAGCTCAAATATAAAATTTGAGCCTCGAGCAGCTCTTCGTTTTTAAAAAATCTTATCCAGCCCCCCCCCCCCCCTCACACACACAAATTTAGACACAGACAGTGCATTTTACGATTGTATACTATATATTACATATAGAGGTAAGAGAAAGTAAAAAGTTGAATGCTCCTCTATTTTCTAATCCGAGAAATCAGGTTCGCATGATTGGTAGGTTAAGTAGTCATTTGTAATTAATAAGTTTTTATCCAAATTAGAATATTCTAATAATAATCTTTGAGATGGTGGTTCTTGGACTTGAACGGGGATTTTTCATTTTCGCTGGGAGCATGCTCGCTCTCTCTCAAGCGATAGCCCATGTCCAATCAACCATCTAACAAATATTATCTCAAACGATATATTGGTTGATGCTTGACAATCTCTTTGGACGTTATTTGAAAACCAAACCTAAGTATATCCATTATTACTATCTTCTGATTTCTAAATACAAGAATTAATCAAAATTTGTTCATAACTCTCTCTATTTATATGATTTCAAATTTATTCCTCTTATAATTTATTAATGTCAAAGAATTAATTTTAATAAATTTCAAAATAATTATTATATAATACTTTTAAGGGAACTTGAAAATATTAAATAAGTAAACTTTTATTAGGGGTGTATATTCAATAAACTTATTTATATACTGTAATTATATTTCATTTTACGTATATATTATTATATTTAGTATGGAGTGTATAAAATTGTTCATTTTTTATTTCTGGAAGGAAGCCAATCTAAAATGATTAAACTCACCAATGGATTTGCCGCTTATTTATCACGCATGCGCAGTTGTTAAATCTCCCTAGAAATTAATAAGTGAGCAGAGGTGGTCCACTCTAGAGGACTTCTATAGCAGCGGTACCCAACCTGCTGTACGGGCACCGGAATCAGTACAGACCCAAGGTACCGGTACATCACAAATGAATAAAATATACGCAATTATTATGCCTGAAATTTACCGATATTTGATGCCAAAAAGTTTAGGAATTACTGCTGTAGAGTAATTAATCGAAAAATACATTAGTGATTGCTTACATTTCAGCAAGCAAAAACAGACTAATTTCTATAACCTCTGGAATATTAAATTAATTACTAGTTCTAAAATAGACGTAATCAAAATTTATTTTTATTTATGAAGAAAAAAATTTTCTTTTAATATTTTACTCTCCATCAATTTAAGTGGTTTAATATTAATAATAATCCATTAATTCGAAGATATTTCTTAAAATAACGTTAATAAAATGTCAAAATTAATCAATGTTCTCTAATTAATTTAATAAATTGTTTTCCTTTTTTATGATTAAATTGTCTTATTAATTATTATTATTATATTTATTAATTTTATTAGATTTTTCTGTACTTGTTAATTAAGAGAATAATTTATAAGTTAAAATTAACATTTAAATGAAAAAGGATTCATTCAAGATTCGACCCTTCTGATAATAAGCTGAATAGAAAATCTCGGTGACATGAAACGTAAACAACTAGGGGAATAAGGGTGAGGGTGGGCCCAAGATTTAGGGTGCGGAAAACCCTTTTCTTTTTGGGTGACGTTTGTTTATAATATAGCCGTATGAGAAATTGCAAAAACAGTACTATTTTTCCACTAGGTTCATAATAGTGTCGTGGATTTAGCCCTCCTCCCCCTCCATTTAGAAATAAAGTCATTTTATATAAATGCAGGGCATAAGAGCGACTAGAAGATTATGAAGGCCAGCAAAATTCTAGACCCATATTTTATATTTGTTGGAGGCAGCAGACCTTGCTGGCCCCCTTCTATCTATTTATGCAATTCAATAATACTATCTAGAAGAGATTAGATTGATAAAAAAATAATAATAATAAATTCTTCCTGTTTAAAAATAATTTCTCAATACACCTATCATACTATTATTCCAAATAAAATTTAAAAATTTAATTGAAGAAAAATAAAATAAAGTAAATTTGAATTAAATACAAAATTACAATCACAGTTAAACTTTATTTATTAAGGATAATAATTGTGGAATATTCGATTAAAAAAAAAAATTAAATTGTCAACGTTGTAGCTTTATTCCTAAATGAATCATATCAAAGAATAGTAATAAAATAAATAACAAAACATTCCATGTTGATAGATATTTAGCATTTTATTATATTAATTAATATATGTGTCTATGTCACATGTGAGAAACTTACTATTTCAATTGAAAAAGGAAACGACCGTCTGTAGATTTAAGTAGAATTCACACCGATCTCACCGACTGGCAGAGTCGATTTTCTGGACCCAGCTGATCTAATGTCATGTAAACTATATCTATTATTTATTTCCACAATGTCCTGATGAAGATGGGAAGACGCGGTCGAAACGTCGCCATGGTCTCCTAGTAATAAACGATTGGGAGAGGAACCAAGCGTTGTTTCTTTTTTCTCTGCCACCCATCCCAAAACAACTACTTATTATTTCAATTATGATTCAAATTTTTTTAGGTATAATTAAAAAATATTTATATATAAATAGAAATGGAAGGTTGGTTCGAATTATAAATTTTTAAATAGAAATCCCGGAAAAAATATATTTTTTCTTCACGCCGTTTTTTTATTGGATTAATTGAATGAAAATTTTTGTCAAGCCCTCTATTGTTTAAAGATAGATTGATTAGTAGCAACCCGTTACTGGACTACAAATATGACAAAGTACAATAGATTCTATTTTCTTCTTGATCTAGTGATATAATAAATAATTCCACTCATTATAAATAAATAAAGATGAGTTTTATTCGCCAATCTCTATTATTTTTTTTCTTCAGCGGGTGCAAAAAATTCCCCGAGGTATAACTTTTTTATGTGCTCTCAATCACTGGCCTCAACCGAAATCAACAAGTGTCTTCTAGGATAAGTATTATTGAAAAGAGAAATCTGATTGATCCTTTAACAATGCTCCTCGATTCTGATAGGTCATCATGGATCGGTATCCCTTCTCCTCAATTTAATCAGTCAAGTGAAAAATTTAAAGATTTTAATAAGAGGTCGAGCTCATTTTAATTGCTGACTCTGGAAAATGATTTGTCTAGGTCTACCAGCGACCCCTCTGGCACTTGCACAGTTGAAAAATTACTCTAGGTAGCCGAAATAAAATAATCTGGTGTGGCCACCGCAAAACCGAGGTTCCTTAAAGAGTACTGTCAGTCTGTGGAGACGTGTTAGTAAATTCAGTTTAATATTTATGAAATTTCTTATTTAACCTTCAAATATAAATAAAAATTTTAGGAAGATAGTCAATCCAAATGACTGAATTTATTGATAAATTTCTCTAGAGTGGACCATTCATATTCAGTTATTAATTTCTAGGAATATTTAACAACTGCTGGTCTGCTCTAAAGGAGCTCTAGAGTAATTTGGCCATTTTCGGTTGCCTACCTTCCAAGGCAAATGTATGCTTGATCATATATATTTGTGAAATTTAAATGATATTTTATACCAATAATATTATTCTGGGAGGCGATCGGTAACGTTAGTTTATTTTTATTGCAACATACATAAATAAATTGGAACAAATGAAAAACAATTTATTATATAAAAAGCCATTTAGAATTATCCTGAATAGCACAATTGACAATAAATTTATTTCTCTTTTATTAAATTATCTTGAATTTTCAAGAAAAATTTAATTGAAATGTTGTTTTTCTAATTAAGTTTTGAATTAAAATCAATGGATTATAAATAAAAGAGCAATTTTTCAATTATTGTTTTGAGTGGTTTCAAATCAATAAAAAAACATTTTAAATTATTAATCCAAATTTCGATATCATTTTACAGAAGCGCCTTGAGCTCAAGCAACCAATCAATCAGCACAAAAATGAGTCTCGGCGACGGAAGGGGATTAAGGAAGTAATTGCCACCTCGCTTTAAATATTTAACCTTACTTTTAATATTTGGGAAAAAAAATCATCAAAATTATCTTAAATCTTGGAATTAGGAATATTCTAGAAATTTAAAGTTTAAAAAAAAATTTTATTTTTTTAGAAGAAATAAAATAATAACTGAGCTATATTTTGCTTTAAAAATTAAGTACAGAGATAGATGAGATCTCATAATGATTAATTTGTAAATACGCATTTTTCTGGCAGATTATATCTAATGATTTGGTAGTAATGGCCGAAACATTGTAGCAACTTAATTTTCTTAGTAAAAATACAACACGGTAAAATCCTTTTATTTCTTATAAGTTAGTTATAAAGTTTTATTTAATGTTTTTGATTATTTATCTAAAAATTATAAAATTTCAATTATTTCTCGTCTTTATTTTATTACTTTTTACTTTAATTTTTGAAATTTCGATTTTTCAAAAATTAATTTCGAATACTTCTTTTCCTTTAAATATTTATATAAAATGGATAAAATATAGTATGTTTAAAAAAAAATGGAAAGTTCTAAATTCGAAACTCAATAAAAAATTGGTGTAAAAATGTACCTAAAAATGCCAAGTTTGATCACCCTCCACAAGTTCAAATAAATTATTCCATTGAGATTTTTGTGCTAAGCTAGAGGGCCTATAGAACTAAGAGGATGATTTCGAACCCATTTCCCTTTTATTCTGTTGAATTCTAACAAAAATTTTCGAATTTGGATTGTTTAGAATTTTTAAAGTGCAAAAAACCGAAATGAAAAAAATAATTCTTTTTTCTGTAATGTAGAACCAGCACTTCTTTCCCTAAGCTATTTAAGAATAAATGAAGGAAAATAATGCCCCGTGTGGTCTCAGCCTGATGAAAAATGAGAATAAAAAAAGACTTGTAAAAAGAAAAATGCCCGCCTTAGCTCAGGGGGCTTGTGGTAGCCAATCCATGTAGTCACAACAATTAATACGAATTAAATTGTTAAAATAATAAAGTACAATTTCAGGTTGTTGTAGAAAAGAAAGGAACCTTTCAAATCCGGCTCCTTTCCCCCTCCAACACCTCAAGTCTTTCACAGCAGTCAGTTTCTATTATTGCCAGCAGATGGCGGATTAAGACAACATTAAATTTTTTTAAAAATATCAATAACTAACAATTCTGCCAAATTTGATCTTATTATCAAAGTTTTAGCAAGAAAGTATTTAAATAATCTGGCTTGGCTACCACCCTCCCTCATGGGACCTCAGCCTAGAATATATATTAGGCCTATATGAAAAGAATAAAATTTAATATAGAGGCAAAAAGAATTTTAGTGAAAGAAAAAATAATAATTTGATTTGATAAATTAAAAAACTAAAAGTAAAGGAGGGGAGAGAAGTGAAATATTATAATAGTATAATGCAATAATATGATTTGCACTTTCTCTATCAAATGTCGACTTGTTTTATATTTATTTTATTTTTACAATAATAAATATAATAACACGATAAAAACCCCAAACCTTATTTATTTTATTTTTATTAAAAAAAAAAAAATAAAATTATTCACCCTTTCTATTGTATTTTTTTTTTTTTATCTTTTTCCTTTTTTTTTTTTTTTTTTTTTTTTTTTTTGAGATTTTGTGGGGGAGGGGTGTTTCAGCCTACCATATTCCCCTTGGTTACAGCCCTGGTTAAGTTATATGAAATATAATCATATATCTAATTAAAATATTTTTTAAATTAGTTTTTTGTTTAAGTTTCGATTATTACTTTCCCACACTATTATATATAATAATAAGGGAAAGATATTATGATCAAGAAAAATTTAACTACCCAATTTTTTTAAAATATTTACGTTTTAAGTCAATAGAACACCAAAAATGAAAATTTTAGTGTGTGTGTGAAACTTTAATTTGGGTTTATATCTCTAAAACCTCTCATCGGAAAAGGATGAAACTTAACAAATTTATAGCCTTAGGAGTGGCAAAGAAGCTATTAAAATTTGAAGCGAATTGGTTCCCAGGAGGCAATAAAAAAGTCCTTTCAAATTTCTTGAGCACCACAATTTTCTCAGCATCCATATGGCCAAAATTTTTGAAAGTCAATGATAATTATTACAACGTTTGTCTTCAGCCCTGAACCAATTTTCATAACAATATGTTTAGTAGGAGCGGATTTATTCTAAAAAAACGAAAAAAAAAAAAAAAAAAAAAAAAAAAAACTGTAATTCAATTTTACTTCTTCAAAATTTGTAGTAAGCAATTTTGTCAACTGTTCTCCGTCTTTAGGGGCTATTTTCTCATCTTGCAATTTTTTTCTCACCGGATAGAGAGAGACACTTCATTTGCATGGGATCAACTGAAGGGAATTAGGTCTAATCCGCTTAGGGCCAGGTCTGTTGAAAATTAAGAGTCAGACTTTTATTCACGTTTTAATTATTTTTTTTAATTTTGTGACTTCCAATCCTCGGTTTACCATACGACAGTTACTAAAGCTCCGATCATAAAATGTCCAAATTCTATTTTTATTTAAAAGAGTCGCCAAGTTTGAAGTTTCGTCTCTGGTCCGCTCGTGGCGCTGATATCGCACTCATATTCCCTTTGAAGGATATCAAAGTATCGGGCCACTTGATTTTATAATTCCCAGCAGTGAACGTCTTACAACGTGTTTAGTGCAACCCAAATTATATTTCCATTACATTTTTAACAATTTATGCTTATTTTAGTTTAATAATCGAATAACAATGGCAGAAGATTCCCAACAAAACGGGTCAACAAATGGAGATGTTCCTGAAATTGAACTAATTATCAAGGTAAGTGATGAATTTATTTACATGAGAACCACTTTTTCCCAATGAGCGCGGGTAAAAATGGCTGAGTTAATTTTCTAATTATAATTTAATATGCATATGTTTTCGAAATATTAAATCCGTTTGTAATGGTATCGTTTGTTGGTACAGACGGTTAAAATGCGTCGTCGTGGGGGAAATTGTTTTTTTAGGTCATTTCGGTAGTCAGTGCAATATGATGGCGTTCATTTTTTTACCTAAGGAAGCCTTTAAAAAAGAATTCCTTTTTGCTTGGATGGCACTCCTCCTCCCACGCCAACGGACACCCATCCACCTTATCACCTAAATAAATTAATGCCTGCTTATCTCAGATAAGGTATCAGGGAATTTGGCTTTTATTATGCCAAACACTTTCATTTACTTTGATTAAAATTTTATTCCGGACTCTAAAAACCAATGAGTATTATAATCATGACGATTTTCTATTAATAGAGAAAAAGCATATATATTAGAATTTTCATAAAGTTGTTGTTACATTTGATTGTGTCACTAACTTAACTTCATTCTCAAAAATTCTAAGTATTTTGAATTAAGGAATGATTATAATAAAATAAATTCAATTTTAGATAATAATTTTTATTTTTCAATTGAATTTATTTGATATTTATTAAATAACATAAATTTAGAAAAAAAATATGGTAGGGAGATGCCATCATAAATCATTTTTTAAAACTATTAAATTTTTTCTCATTTTATT
Organism: Anisolabis maritima; assembly: GCA_010014785.2. Lineage (NCBI taxonomy): Eukaryota > Metazoa > Arthropoda > Insecta > Dermaptera > Anisolabididae > Anisolabis > Anisolabis maritima. The sequence continues at coordinate 18,422 of JAAAKE020119906.1, read as the reverse complement.
AATAAATAAACATTTATCTTGTAATTTCTTATAAAAACAATTTATAATAAAATACAAAATCATCATAAAATTAAACATTAAAAAAATATTCTTTAAAAATGACAGATTGACACTTGGCTAGATGTCATCTCTCTCAATTCGTGTATATATATTATAATAAAATAAATTTAATTTTAGGTAATAATTTTTATTTTTCAATTGAATTTATTTGATATTTATTAAATTATATATATATATGGGAGAATCATGAAGAGGAAATGGGGTTTTGGGAATTTTTTCCTGGAATAATGTTGACAACATTAACATCTCTAACCTCTACTTTAAATAGATAAATAGTTTTATAAGGTGATGTGCAAATAGATTGAATATATATATATATAACCTTATGAAGTCATTTTCGAGAATGGTGGGTATATAGATAGGAAATGTGGTATATATAAATTATATATATATTGAAAAAATGGTAGATAGGGTTTCATCACCGAAAAAATTTTCCAAAACCCCATTTCCTATATATAACCCACCACTCTTGAAAATGACTTCATAAGGATATATATATATTCAATCTATTGGCACATCATCTTATAAAATTATTTATCTATTTAAAGTAAAGGTTAGAGATGTTCATGTTGTCAACATTATTTAAATCGGATAATGTAAGTTCCATTCTCAAGACAGACTAATAAAAATCTTAAAAATGTATTTTAATTATTTGAAATACCAAAATATATATGACTGGTCTACGCTTATTGTCTACAACACTTGGTATAAATATGAATAATTTGTATATTTGTCCTCACATCCCGAAAGACAAAATATACTTTTTTTTTCCCTGAATTTTTAAGCATTAACGAATGGAGTTTTTAGTGCAAAATCCTTCTACGTCCACAGATGATTCTATCACTATTACATGTTTTCGACTTTTGTATATTCCTTAGGAGTCTTCTAAAAATTATTCATATATGTCTGACATAAATATCATAAAGGTCATTTTTTTATTGTTAAATGTAAAAAATCAAATGAATTATTTATAGGAATGATTCGTGATCTATAAATTTCTTTGTATGACGTTAAACTTGATTGAATCAAAATCACGAATGTCAAATTTTGTAAAGAAGTTAAAATTTTCCTATTTTATTAAAAAAATCTAACAGTCACATTAAAATGCATCAAATGTTTTACGTATATTGGCTTTTATTAGACCTATGCCATATCAAAGACTTTCAATTGCTTTGATTAAAATTTTATTCTAAACTCTCAAAAAATCTATATGAAGAAAATCTAAAAATATAGTTTAACATTTTCATAAACAATTTGGCATTTTTAGTTTTTCTTTTATATATATCATATTTAAATAAACTTTCATCCTCAACTTTTATGAATTTGGGGGCAATTATTTCTTCAAAATTTTTAATTATGGGGTAATTATAAAATAAATAAATTTTATTTAATATAATTCATTTTTTTATATTTTTTTAAATGAATTAATATTTATGTTAGTGGCGAATTTTTAATATTATTTCAAATATAATCAGCAAATGAGATTATTATAATACAGTATAATGAATTAAAAATTAATTACGAAAAATACCAATTTTTTTCTTTTTTTCTTATGCCAACAAATCTTCCAAATCAAAAACAAAGAGACACATGGGAATTTTTCGGCTCTATCATTTTTAAATTTAATTCATCCGCTTGGATCATAGGCTTATATGTTATTTTTTAGGGACTAACTCAGTACACTGGGGTGGGTTCTCTTTTTTCTTTAGAAGTAAGCAATAGAGTTGAAGAAATTTTTTTAAGAGGTGGATTTGAACCTAAGTTGCTTACAACCCATGATTATAATTGTTTATTATTATTATAATATATATCCACTTGCCTAATCACTTCCTAAATATAATTAACCTATAATTAATTAACAAAAAATGTTATTAAAAATTAAATATTGTATTATATTATATATGCAAAGTTTTGGTCTTAGAAAGTGGGTGAAAAATATTTGACCCGATCTTAAACGTTGAGTTAATATAAAAAACCTTGTAAAAAATTATTCTTTTGTTTTTATAATTTATTCCATGGCCTTATATTGAAGATAAATCAAAAATAATAAAAAAAAAAAACATCTCTTATTATATTAGTCAAACATTATATAAGTAATGAATTTAAATATATATATTTTATTTAAATGTGACACTTGAGTAAAAAACGAATGCCCGATTGCCATCCGATCGTTGCTTGCCTCTCTCTGGATTGAGATTGTTTTCTCTTAAGAGCTTTTACTTCGCTTTCTCCCTTCTAAATATTTTCTCTTGTTCATTTTTCAAGATTAAATTCAACCTGTCTATATATATGCCTCCAAATATAAAATAAAACCACAGATGGTCCATAATATTTTTCAGTAGAATACCACAAACATTAAAATTTCTCATTATTAAATTATCTTCACTAAAAAAAAAAAAAAAAACTAATGCAAATTTAATATAAGATAGAGTAGCTGGATGATTAATATATTCGGTTTTAACCTTGACCAGATTAACAAAAATTCTGAATATAACCATATTCTCTATTATAATAAATGAACTAAGAACAAATCCATCTGAAAATTAAAAAAACTTACATAATATTTTCTTTTTTTATAACTACTAAATATGTATTTTTATTTCTCATTTCAATATTTTAAAGATGTTTCTACTGACTTAAAAGATGAAGGCCTTAGAAATAATTATATTCATTATATAATTAATTAATTCATCCTAGCCATTTTATATATTTTATATGTATTTTTTAATCATTCAGTTAATAATAAAAATTCATTAATAGTTATTATATACTTGATTACTTTTTGCTTTTTTAGAGTATAAATTAAAGAAAAAATAATCAAATATCTGCTACCTCTAATCGTTTTTGAGATATCTATACCACAGGATGGAAAATATTTAATTGAGAATAATAAAGTATTTTTTCAGTAAGGGGACCAAAAAATTCAGGGCAACGAAAAAAAAATTTCGTCGGGTTGATAAATTCAATGAGACTGGTCCTAAAAAAAATTTGATAATATTAGGGGGCGCGGGGTATTCCAGTGTTATCGAAATATTTACAATAACTGAAGACTACTAATGAGAAAAGGATTTTTCTGACTGATGTCCTTTCTTCTTAAAGTTGAGTAAGTCTTATGTCTAAGGCCAGTATACAGGAATATTGCTATGTAAAATCTTAACTTAAATTGGGTAATTCAAAGATTCCACTTAAACAAAAGTCAAGAAAAAATTTTATTCAAAAAAATTATATGTAAAATTTTACATATATCAATTGACTTATGAATTTCAATGGATTTCGAGGCACTAATTTCTTAGTCTTATTACTCATCAGAAGCAGATGTGTCAACAATTTAGTGCCAGAGATCAATCCCATAAAGGATTTGAAATTCATAACTCAGGAAATTGATGTTGTCTTGTAATTAAGTCTCCGGTATATAGTAACCAAATAAAATTTCAAAAGAAAATAATAAACCCAACAGACATGAAAAACATACTAACCCCCCCCCCCCCCCAAATCCAGTGAGTCCAATTATTAAAGGCTCGCAATTTATAAAAAAAAAAAACAATATTACCTCTGATCATAATATTTTTACTTTCCCACACTATTATTTATAATAGCAAGGGGAAAGTATTATAATCATAAAAAATTTGACCTCCCAATTTTTAAAAATATCTTTAACAAAAAATCTATATGTGTGTGTATTTACTTTGGCTTATATCTCTGGAACCACTCATCGGAAAAGGGTGGAACTTAACAAGTCAAAGAAGCTATTAAAATTTGAAGCGATTCGGTGTACAGAGGGCGGTAAAAAAGGCCTCTAAAATTTATCGCTCACCACGATTTTCCATTGGGCCAAATTTTTTGAAACTTTTGAAATAAGGCGTTTGTTTTCAGCCCTGGACCAATTTTCTTAACAATCCACTGAATGGGAGCGGATTTCTCCCATTCCCCTCATTTTTAAAAAATAATTTTAATAATTCATTAACCTAATTTTATCTCATTAGTAAATAATATCCTAGTTTCTTATTCGGATATAAATAAATAAAGCAAAGTAAAAACATTAATTTTTATACAATATAAAAAATATTCTTTATTAATTTTCTTTTATTTTTATAAATCCAATCAAAAAATTAAACTTTCTCTTATAATTTTTTCTTTATAATGCTCCTAATTGGCCCCACACCATCTTTGATTAAAAAATATCTTCGGGGCGTTTAAGGGGAAGAAATACGTCATTAAAATCTCCCTCCTCCATTCTTAAACAGTGTAAATTGATAACTTATTAGAAATAAATATACTTTATTTATTTTTATTAATCGAGATAAAGTGCCATGAAGTCTAACAAGTGGTATAATTACAATTAATAAAAATACCAGTTATTTAGGAGTGAGAGTGGCTCTTGTCAATTATTGAATTGAGAGCAACCAAAGGGGACTTGACAAACTTTATATTCAATTGTTTACCTATATTTATTTTAATGTATATGATTTTTTGAATTAGAAGCTTATTAGCCGAACGGATTGAAACAGTAAAGGCGATTCAAATCCTACTTAGGCCAAAAATTATTCTACTCTTGTAGCTTTTTTTAACGAATGATATAATTATAATCAACTCGAGTAATATTCCAAGAAAGATAAATAATTATTAAAGAGAGAGGAGGGAAGGACGTTTTCAAAATCATTTATGTGATTTTCAACTTCCCTTACATTTACTTTTTTGTTTATTACAAATTATTTTTTTTTAAATAATTTTATTTCTTTTCTTTAAATTTTCTTGTATACTCAAACTCACTTAATGATTACTAAAAATTAAAAAATTTGATTTCATCTTTAAAAAAAAATCCGATTGAAAGAAAGTTTAATGGAAATTCACAGATGATATAATAAATACCTATTAGAAATGGGGAAATTAAAAAAAAAATCAAAGCCCATTTGTAAGTGAAGATGAAATCATCATATTTCCCAGACACATTTGATATTAACTCTGTTTCTTTCTCGATTAATAAACTCAGATCATTTTTATCGCCCTAGTATTCTCATAAATAACCAATTCCATTAATTTCAAGAGAATGTTATTGATAAAGTTCATTGAACCCATAAATTAAGTGACTCCCTACTGTTTTTATTTCTGATCATTTTTTTCCCCGAATTGGAAGAAAATTAAAAGTTAATTCAACTTTTATATAATAAATAATTTATACTAAAATAAATGAAAATAATTAAACCCAACGACGCCAACGACAAACCAATAAATTCATTATAAGATTTTTATTTTTAGCATTTTAAAAATTATTCGGAAAAATATAAATGTCAAGAATGTCACAAGTCTCCTATAACACCGAGACAAAAATCGACCCAAGGCGAAGTGGTACTTCATTTGAAGTTCAAAATAAAAATATCTCTAACTATTAACTCTAGCTAAATAATCACCATCTTTAAAAAATTGTTTGAAAAATTTTTTATATATATTATTTTTATTCTTTACGGTCTTCTAGTTATGGCATCATAAAAAGAAAAAATTCCAAAACTAATGATTAGAATAATTTGGTATTGGGGATCATTTTGCTAATAATGTGAAAGATATTTTGATTTTTAACTTTAAATGAATGATCATTCGACTAGATTTAATATTGCCAAAAAAATTTAATATTGCCTTTTGTTCTTAAATAAAAGCTAAAAAATTTGTTACAATCTGTCAAGTCGTTAGGCCGCATTCGTCTCTTTTACACAAGCATAGTAGAAACTACAATACTTTTTTGGACTCATTGTATCTCAATTTATCTCAATCCTTGGGAATCTCGAATTCGAAAAAAAATCGCTATGATCGAGTTTTCTATATATCATTCTGGGATGTTATAAGAAAATAAAAATTTCAGCGTCAGTTGACATTCAGTCGAAATATCAAGGTAGTATTATTATATTTGTTATATAGGAGTAGGACGCAGCCCGAGAGAGAATTCCCAAGTATGAGTCATCTTTCTTTTTGTGACATTTAACGCTCCGCAAATTCATTGATTTTCTTTTAACTTAGAAATAACTATTAAAAATTCAGATATAACAAATAAAATAAATAAATTAGGACCCAGAAAAGAATTTTGTTCATTTCGAAACATTACTTCTAAGGTATTGTTCCAATTATATCAATATTTTATATTATTCTCATATAAAATTGCATCAAAAATTAAATTTTTTCAACATTTATTTCGAATTTTTAAAAGAGAAGACTATACACAGCCTTAAAGGGCCAGGGATGTTGAAATTTTTATTCATTTGGGGAACTCACCAGATGTGAATTTCTAACTCAAGTAGTGTATCTTCTTTCTATACGAGGTAGCGACTTAAGGAGGCCGCACGCCCATGGCGTAGAAAAAAATCACCCGGGGCACAAGATTACTAATCTATTTTTGTATTTTACTTTCTCTTCTTTTCAATATATAGTGAGAAAATATTGAGATCATAAAATTATCTGTTTCTCTAACGAAATCGATTAAATTGGCATTAAACAACTAAAGGGCTCGACGCAAAAATCGGGTGTGACAGCACATCACCCAGATTAAGAAAAAGTGGTGTAATGTGCGTTTAGACATAACTTTTTTTAATCTATTAACAACTGAATTTTCAATAAATAGGAAAATATACCTATTTCAATCATATTATATATATAAGGATAATCTTTTATTTTATGATAAAAATTGTATATCTAATCATTTTGTAAAATTTTCAAAGAAAAGTTTTTATCTTAAGAGAAAAAATTATTTTCTCTTCTGTTCAATATCGTTGAATTAATTTGCAAAATCATTAATTTCCAATATTAAACCATGATGATATTAAATATAAGACAACATGTACTATGTCACGGTTCGAATCCCGGTTAGAGTATGGATACTTAAAACACATTTTCACCTGTCACCTTTAACGTTAAAAAGCGTCATTAAATAAACAAATTAAAATTTAAAAAAGATAAGATAAATAGTGTTTATTCGAGTGAAAGTGTCAAAAAAATAAAAATCATTCTTTAAAGCCTCCGATTTTTAGTATCTAATTGAAATTCCTTCCTGAGAAGACAATCAATTATTCTATCTATTGTCTTAGAAAAAGAGGGAGAGATTGTATTTTTAACACAATAATATTAACTTTCCTATTTATTTGAAAACAGGATGGAACCAAGAGATTTACTGTCTTTTAGATCAGGGCCTCATTTCTCTAACTTTTTTCATTTGCAAATATACGAAATAATCTTGTTTCTTGTATAATTTATTCAACAAGTCATTGAACCAACTCTCTTGCTATTTGACGCACGCGCACTCTACATATAGAATGGTTTTTTACTCTGCGCATGCGTCAAACAACAAGAGAGTTCGTTCAATTACTGAAAAATATCTATAAAAATACAAGATTACTTTCTACAATTGCAATTGAAAAAACTTTCCAAGCCTAATTTTTAAATTGGTCTACCCCTACAATACCAAAAATAATTCTCACCGCTAAGAGAAGTTAAAAATTTTAAAAGCACACTCCTTATATAGAGGTCACTTTCAAAATATTTATGATTTTAATTTAAAAAAAATCACTTGCTAAGCATCACTTTATGAAAACCATCCTTTCAGACAATAATTAGTATAACCCTTAAGAGGACACAATAACATCACCTCTCAGATCTCAAAAAATAAATATAAAAAATTTAAACAAAAAGTAAATTAAATTTTCTTAATATCGATATTTTACTTTCTCCAGACATCTAATTACAATCTGAAATATATATTGAAATGTACACGTCAATTCCCTCTACAGTAGTAAAGTACCTACCCAAACCGATAAAAATTAGAGTATTGAGAAATAATTGTGATTCTTTAAATTTATTAAGAATTTTATTTGAGAAATTATATAAATGATGTTTTACAGTTCAGAAAAAATTTAAGTGTTTACATAGATAGGTGTACAGCAAAGTCTCTAATAACGGACCCCTCTATTTTCTTCGAAATAACGCACGATTTCTTTGGACACTATACTTTTGCATTTAATTTAATTTAACCTCAAAATACTGGACACCTCTATATAAAGAACACATTTTTGGGTACTCCGAGAGAGGAGGTTTCTCTCTATATTAATTAATTCGATTTAGGAGGTTACTTGTTTAAATAAATGAAAAGCCTAGTTTATTTTTTTTGAATAACTTTAAATATTCAACGAAATTTCTAAAATCTAAAATATGTTACAAGGGAAGTAATATATCAATTTCTCTTATTATAAATCCGAAGAATCTATGCAGAATATAAATAAAGTGAATTTAAATAAATTGAAACGCAGCACTCGTAACCGTGCTAACATTATACTTTTCGGAGATTTAGGCCGGCTTAGGTCATAAACTGACTTCTCCTTGACATATTTTCCAATCTTTTATGTATCACAATGAATTTTTTTTTCTCTAATTAAATAATGTCTAAATAAATATCTTTCTCTGATCTGACTCATTTAGAAATGCTTTGTAAATTTATTTTATAACTATATGAAGTAAATAATTATTTTTTATTTTCAATTTAAAATTAATATTGTTATGTTTATATAATAATTAAAATTTTTATTATTTCACATAGTGGCGCCAGGTTTAGCCTGGTAGAGAAGACCGTCCCCCTCTCAAAGCCAAGGATTTTGACAGTGGTCACTGACCGTGACAATAGTTCTTTAATGACTATCTTAGCGCTATTGCACATAATCTTTTAAAGCAAACGATTTTCTTTTATTTACATATCTAAGCAAGTATGTATTCGATAAATAAATAACGGCCCCAAATAAAAAATCCAAATTTATTTTGTCATCTATCTACCCTACCTCTGTCGAATTTTTAATTTTTTTAAATCTGTTTTAAGTACAATACTAATGTAATTATTTTTTTTTTTGTGGATTATTGGCGGTTCGCGTAACACCGTTTGAAAAACACACGCGTATATTTGTCCGCACCATTTATTATTTTTTTTTTGACTAGGCTATTAAAGCAACTTATATATAGTAGTTGAAAGTGTTAGTTTAATATGTATAATAATTTATCCGTTATATAAAGAATGAGGATAGGTTCAAGTAAATTAACTCTTTAAAAAAGTTAGGAATTCTTGAAATTTTTTTCACTTCTTATTTTAAATAATTTTTCTTATTTTTGTTCTATTTAATATATTCATTTGTACTAATTAAGGAAAAAACTCTATTTATGGAATATTCTTATCCTAGGAGATAAAAAAAGATACTTATTTACTTAGTAATGTTTTTTTTTTATTTTTTACTTATCACTAATTAATCCTTTTATCATATTAATTTAAAAAATATAAAAGTTATTGTATTATAGAAAATAATGGATCAATATTTTTTTTGATATATTTATATTTATACGATAGATATATATAAATCATGTTTAAAAATAATTTGATTCAAAAGTAGACCTATTTAAATAATTTTCCTATGTGTATATTACTCATCCAGCATACAGTAAAAAAAAATTTTGAAGAGGGGTGTTAAATCCAATTTTTTTAAAAATTTGATATAAATTTTTGCCTCCAATTTTTTTATATTTATAAATAAAGAAATTTTTTAATTCTATCAGTAATTAATTTAATATTTTTAATAAATACATAGTAATTAAACTAAGTCCTTTCACAATAAATGGCTCAATTTTTCAATCCGAATGCCTTTTATTATTATGATTATATTTATTAAAGAACTCTAAATTAATTACTAAATAAGCTAAAATTTTTTATTAATATACAAAATATCATCTAATGAGACATTTACAAAACATTAGTCATTTCTGAGGTGAATATGATACCAAATTTTTGTATCAACATAAAACTTCACCACTCATTTTTCTCTCTTCCAATCGAGAAAGAAAAAAGTTTTTTCTAGCCACCCTATTTTTTATATTATAATCGATAAAATAAAGTAGTTTTAAAACTGTCAAATATGTTACTTAATAACTTAAATTTAGAGATTAAAAATATAAATAAAAACGATGGTTTGATATTCGATAAGAAATTAATTAAAATACTTTAGATAAATAAATATCATCTTTGATAATATTAAGCCAAAATATTTCCGCATGTTTTGCAATTTGAAGTTCCTCCTCACTCACCTTTTCTTTATCCATTTTTTACATATATATTTTTTCCTTTGGCGTTATTAATAACTTTGATTTGGCAGGAAATTTGTTCCCAAGGAATTTATACTGATTGATTTCCTCCCAGGAAGTCAGAAAAAAATTGATTACCTCATCGCCGGGGAAATTTTACTAGTATATCGGATCTTAGAAATAATTTTACTATTAGTATTAATTATTCTACCAGCTGTTTTTTTTTTTTTATTAATAACATAATTATCGGTTGGTGGGTTTTTAAAATTATGTGAAATACGAACCTTGCAGGCATGCCCCGAGGGTTTTTTCTTTATATAGATTCTTGTTATTAATTTATTTTATTCTCTACATAGGGCTCTTTTTCCCTCTTGGTGTACAAGGTTATGAAAAAAATGTAAATAAATTATTAACAAGTAGAAAACCTTGAGCACAATCTTCGACAGCAGTGATTCCATGCAAAAACAGTTTCTTAAGAATTAATGAAGACTTATCATTCTTTACCTTTATATGAAATATAATAGCATATGAAAAGTATTGCGATCCCAAAAAAAAATAAATGTGGAAATTGAGATATAAGTAAAAATATAAATTTTAAGGTCCCAAATTCGAAAAAATTTTAATACCTTTATGTGATTAAAAAATTTTAAAAATGTTCGAGGCTCAACTAAGGTTTTAATAAAATACATTACTTGTACTGTTAGATTTTTATGATGATGATATTTTTAAAAACCGCTCTAACGATTTTGATTAAATTAAGAGATTTATTGAAATAGGAATTGATTTTAAAATAGCACCCTATGAGATTGTACTACTCAGTAGAGGCTAATTATGGTCATCAAACGAAATTATCTCGCAATGATTTCTTCAAACGATACCTATCAATCTTGATATTATTTTGATTAAGATGATCAGCATAGGAATTTTTTTCTGAATTTAACAATATCCTTCATAATGAGTTTAATTTAATTAATATTTATAATATAAAGAAAATAATGAGTAAAAGAAATCGTAGACTAGAAGAAATTTTTTCCCGAGACGCTTGATTTGTAAAGAGTGCAAAACTGATAATTTGAGAGAGGCTTCCCACTGAGGACACCTGTCATTTATTAATTTTATTATTTCATTTCTAAATATAATATGATATTAACATGAATTTAGAATTATTTAATTAATAATTAATTGGATAATTTGTTAAATTCAAGTGAACCAAGAAATTAAATCATTAATTATATTATATATATATATACTTTTAAAACAATATTTTTTTTTTTATTATAAACTAATTATTTAATAATTTTCTCTTATATAAATGTATAAAATTTTATTATGATATATTTTACTACGGAAGTAGAAATTATTTTAATTAATTCCCTAGGTGCGTTTTTTTTAACAACTCACAAATATTATATGTTGGCAACGTGTTTCGACACTTTAATAATAATTTGTTAAGTAGTCGGGCTTGAATGAGTAGAGTCTTGAAATTTGCATTAACAGACTCTATTTCATAAATTTAATTAACTGTCTATTTAATTATTTTTTTAATTAGACAATTATGATCATATTTTATATTTTTACTATATTTCTAAATTAAAAAAAATATTTTCGACCAAAAAAAAGGGATATTTTTAGTTTCTTCTTTTTTTTTACGCCATGTTTCGGGATCAAAGAGGGAGGTGGGAAAAACTCGACTATGCAGAAGAACTGACAGACTCACTTCGGGTAACTTGTGGTCGCATTCAGATGTGAGTCCCTGAGTGAACAACCTCACAATGATTATTCCATTTAGAACCGAATTGACATTTTCATATGTCCACGTTCCAATAGTTTCACATTCTTTTATCATTATATTGATAAATATATTAGTCGTTATTTTAAAAGCAAAATTTTATTATTATTTTTGGATCTTTTTTCTTTATTTTTGTATATTAAAAATACAATATCAGGTTTATGAATTTACCGTAAGAAGAAAGATAATTACTGAATTTATTTATTCGAAATGGTCAGGGGATTTTCCATAGAAAGTAATAATTAAATATTTTAGGCCAGTTTTTTACAGTAGCAATGTGTAATAAAACAAAAGATGGCCATTCCTCTCACTGGATAAAGAAAATTGTTCTTATTCTTGATTGATATCTTTCTCTCAATATGAATGTTGAAACAATTAGAATGTCTTATCGAATACATCTGTGACGTTTCCTTTTAAATTTATTGTCTTATTTTAAGTCACAGAACCTAAATTAATGGATAAAGAACATAATTTCTTTAAATAAACGATTAAAGAAGCTCATTAAACCAAATCTTTAGGCATTAATCTGTGTAATAAATAAAAAAGAATAAAAGTTAAATAGTTTTCAAGACCTATTTATTTGAATCAGTTATTAAATATATTAAATATATGCTTTTAATCGGACTTATATAGTCATAGTTTAAAATTTTTTGTGAGTATATTTTACTGGTGAAAAATGTTTAAAATAAATAAAATTGAGCAGGCAAAGATGTCAGACCGCCTGCTGGTTTAAATAGTGACTGAAAAGTGAAAAAATTTTCTCGAGGGACTAACTTTGTCCTGAGATCTATATTAATATTTGGGGAAATGAGTTTTTTACCGTTGTAATCGAGTATCTTGTGGTCTGGTGCAAAAAAGCACGCCGATGCTCCGAATAGGCTGGAGATCCCGGGTTCGACTTCCGGTGGCAAAATCCACGAGCGAAAATATACTCACAAAAAAATATTAAAAAAAAAATAAAATTTTACGAAACATTTAATATATTTTGTCCATAATTATCGCAAATATTTTTTATTGAATAAAATGTCCAACGGTTACCCAGCACAAAATATATTTTTGCACTTGAAACGGGAAGAAATTTTTAATGAGTAGGGGGAGATCTCCAAGAGTGACTACAAAATTTTGTCGTTATTTTAATAAATAGACCCAATTAAATATAATCAGCATATTCAAAAATTCCAACAGTATTTTACTAATGTTATATGTTTCAATTTGTTTGGTCTCATTTTTTTATAGAATTTAATATACCGATTGAATGAATATTTTCTAAATTAAAATACAAGTCTGTAGCTGTCGATCTTGAGCCGTTTCAGGTGTATCTTCTTCGTGTCAAGGTTATCTTGACTTCATTTTCAGACGCTTCGCTTGCATTGGTAATTTTGACCAAATAAATTGGAACATGATTGTTTTTAGTGCCAAAATACCAAACAGTTTTGGTATTTTTGTAAATATTTAAATTAAAATAGAAAGATGAATTCGTTGTTTTATTTTACAAAACAATTTTGTCTGACCTTAATCAATGATTCGCAGCTACTTAAATGCGATTTCTCACAGATTTGCTGCGTTTCCTGCGAAGAACCAACTCAAAGCTTGGAAAAAAAAACCGGAATTGCCAGCACCAGAACACCCTCTTCTTGACATATACTTTTTTTTTAATATGATGCCTCTTAATAAATTCTTTTAGAAAGTATTATTCACTCTCAACATAATTATAAATACCAAATATGAATAACCATTAAAATCTCAAAGAAGGAATATTTGAAATTAATTTAATAAATCACTAAAATCTAATTTTTCATAAATTCTAATGAAAGAAATCAGTCAATATAAAAAACTGTATCTCTAATTCTGTCATTAATTTAGTGACATTAAATCCGGAAATCTTTGATTCCTAGAGTAACAAAATTTTTATTTAAAATGAATAATTATTTGCATATATATTTAAATGCTCGTTTTATTGTATGTATTATTACTAGGCAAATGCCTATTTATTATAGAAAAAATTTGAAAATATATCTTGGCGAATATCGAGAAATTCAGCTATCTGACGAAAGTTTTAAGTGCCTATTTTCAGACTTTTATTATTATATTGTTATTAGTTCCTTTTTCGACTTTAAAATAAAGAAAAATAGAAATTTTTATTTAATTGAATTCATAAATCATAATATATATATATTATTTTAAAATTTTATCATAGTTAAATATTTATTTCTATAAAAATGAATATATTTTTTTCTATTAAATATTCTTTAAAACCCGAAAAAGGATCAGTTGACAAATTGAATTAAGAGGAGGCAAAGGTTGACTATTGCTTAATACTTCATTTAACATTTTGTATATATTAAAATAAGTTTTTTTTTATTCTTACATAAAATCTTGTAAAGGGAAAAAAAAATTTTTTTCAAATTCAAATTTTTTCTTAAAATATAAACACCCTTTTGCCTATTTTAACTGCCCATTTTTAATAATTGATTTTTGGTGCCTAAACATCCGATGTCTAATTATTAACCATAGATTCTGACATCATTATTTTCATATTCCTTTTTCTAACTTTATTTTCTATTCTAATTTAACAATATTTACATTCTGATGTCATTTTTTTTTTTTTTTTTTTTAAATATAAAAATTACGACAATTACAACCTTGATTTTGATTTTTTGCATTTATTATTTTTTTTTACAAAAGTTTTTACTCTTTCTATTCTTTGATCATATTATTGAACAGAACAAAAGAGAATTGCTTTCTGACGTCATTTCATTTATATAAAAATATAAGAAGACAAATTGCTGACTATTGTTAAGCAAATAATAACAACAGTTGTTTTTAAATAGACGAGGTCATCAGCAATTTGGAAGAATTGATTACCTGAATAAGACTAATCTAAATGATATTAGTGGAATTATTAAATTTTCTTGATATGGGTCCCAAGTCACTTTAGGCAAGCGAAAAAATTTCTACCAGATTTTTTTATTTTATCGTCTCACATATATTTAGGCCCATTCAAAAAACAGACGAAATGCATATATATATACTATAGCTTGAAGGCATCTCAAACTATATAAAATTAATCTCAAGAGACTTAACCACTTAAAAAATATTTATTAACATGTTAAGGAACTCTCTTGATTTACCATCTTGGTTTTTATAAAGTACGCATCTGTGAGATATGGAAAAATAATAATATTCCAAATACTATAATTAGAATATGAATGATATACTTAAAAATATTAAAATTTCAACTAAAAGCCTATCTTTCCATAGTAAAGGGGTTTTTGATTTTGAGAAGTAATTTTTTTCAAAAAGTAGAAATTTTAATTTATTATATACGTGAATATTTTTATAACTCAGGCTGAGTTAGAGCTTTCAATAACGAAATTTTTCCATAGCGGTCTATAAATTTTTTTGACCGCGTACTCCTGAAAAAATTTATACACCTACTTAAAATATAAGTTATATTTAAAAAAGATAATTATAATTAGAAAATGTTATAATAAATTTTCTAAAAACAAGAAAAATGAAATAGATAATTGCAAACAAACAACAATTTAATGCGATTGTATTTTGTTTATTATTTTATTGAATCTATGTTCAATTTGAGATAGTGCTATCATAGATCTGGTTTGTTTCTGTTTTTGGTTTTAATCTCTCATCACCGAGAAATTTAAACTATTATTACAAATAATCTCGAGCACCCTCTAAATGACATGGGAGAAGGGGCCTTCCCAATCTCCCTTGGCTTATCATAAGCGTCATAAAATTTTTTATGTATATTTCCACCCTTTTTTTTTCATGTCCAATTTGTAATGCGCATTTTAGGATTCTGATTGGAAGATATTAAATGTTTGAGCTTAATTATATTTTAGAGAGAACTTAAGGATACTGTAATCAATGACATGAGAGAACTCACTTAAATGAGATGCAGATGTTGCCTTGACAAAAAAATATGCCTGAAAATATCCACATCGATGTTTTCACTGAATGGATCCTTTAAGAGAAAAAAATAAAATTTTTGAAATAAATAAATCAATAATTTGAACAATTTATAAAATAAATATTCTTGAATGGAACTGTTTTTACTTTTTATACATTAATCCAAGAAGATGAGCCTTAAATTTAAAAATTTTATATAAAAAATTGCTTAAAAAATATTTTTTCCGACTAGTAATATTCATGATGTCAGAGAAGAATGCCATCCTTAGTTCGGATAACTTATGGTCGCCAATCCACCTAACATGAGCCCATGAGTGAATATTGATAATTTTATATATTAAATAATTTATTTCCCACTAAATCAAGTAAAAAAATCTTTCTCACAAATTCCAAATAAAAAAAATATATCACCAGCAAGCATAATTTTATTTACTTTTTTTTTTTTTTTTTTTTAAGTAAATAATCTGGAAAAAGGGATTTCTTTTTTTTTGCCACACCTCTATTTTGAGAGAAGGAAGAATTACGATATGATAAGAGGTGATGTAAGCTTCAGAAAAGCCTTCCAGATGAAGATGAATCATCTCTACTTTATAAACAATCTTGAGTAAAAGTTTAAAAAAAAATCACAAGGAGACCAAATTCGATTTAAACAAAGAATAGAACTAAATTAAAAAAAATAAAAGACTTCTGATTTAAATTAAGAAATTACACAACTCGGTACAGAATTCTCTAAAAGATTTATTTAGCATATAGATTATATAAAAGATTTTGTGGGAATTTTTTACTATATAGAAAAGTAAGATATATTAACAATAATATAAAAATATAAATATGAATTGATCATTAGCATATAAAATGTATAAAGGCCAACACTGGTCGCAATTTTTTTTGTCACGAAATAGCATCCAACATACACATAAAAATACAAATACAAATAAAAGTATAAAAGATGTACGTCATAATATTAATATAAATTAAAAGTTTCAAATAAATAACTATGTCTTAATATATACAAAAATACACCAATAATTTCACCCATCAACCCAACTCGCCCTGAATAATGAAAGATCTCACGATCTCACTCTCATCGCTGAAGACATTAAAGTTAACAAAGGCTTAATGGCGGAATCATCCATTCCGGTTGCTACTGAGACCAAACCATACCCTCAACATGCCCAATATGGAAATTCCTGATGGCTGAATAGAGGGGGCGTTCTACAGCAATGTGGAGTGACATTCAGCTTTTTTTGCTCTCTCTTACCTATATATGAAATATATAGTGGGAAAGTGTTCGCAAAAAATAAAATCGATTTAAAACGAAAATGCACGTTTTGAGGTCTCCTGAGTCTAAAAAAAAATGGTCTGTTAACAAGATTTATTAAAAATGAAAAAACGTACGAGACTGAAATTTTATATTTAAGCTAGCTCCCTTTGTCGCTTCCACCTCGAAGCTTTTCAATAAAATCAGTCAAAGAGGACTATTACTTTTCTGATGTACTTTTTTAATTTTATCGATTTTCTCAAAATTCACTCTAAAGCCTTTGATTAAAATTCATTTATCAAAGATAATCTTTGAAATATATTAACCTTTTTTCGCACCAAAATTGTTTGGGGTACCCTTTACTGAAGTCTTTTGTCGTTCTGGTAAACGGCGGGAGTAACCACCCTGTTTCTTAAAATACTCAAACGAAATCGTTTAAATTGGCATTAAACGGCTACCTAGGGTGACAGCACATCACTCAGCTTTCCTTACCTTAGGTAAGAGAAAGTTGTATGATGTACATTTAGTCACACCAGATTTTTTGATTACACATTGTATATAATTAGCCTAGTTTAAGGTGTTCTTATTAAGGGATAATTCCACAAAGAATATATTCTACTCCTATTTATTTAGGGCATTTTAAGAAGAATTTTAAAGAACTTCCGTAAGGGATAAAAAAAAAGGCTAAAATATGTAAAATATTTGTCTTCTCTCTCCCGCATTGTGTTGTTTAGAAGACCCTAAAATCTAAAATAATATTTCTATTATTTTCCTAAAGTTGAAGTTATTTTAATTTATCAGGTTTGAGCCTCAAATGAAATACATCGCTTTGGTCGATTGATCCTTTCATTTCTTAATTAAAAGCTCATATATATAACATTTTGTCAAGCCTTCTGGCCCTGCCCTCTTGACTTCGAAATTTCTCAAAATCATTCTAATTTATTTAAAATTAGTTTTTTTCTAATAATAATAAATATATACTTTTCATATTTAATTAAAAAAAAAAAAAATTATTGTCGTCCTCAAAATCATTTATTTATTTAATTTATTCATTTATTAATATTTATTGATGGGTAAAAAGGAAAGTCTATGAAAAAAATATCACAAGATTTTAGTAGAAATTTCTTTTTTTTTTATCCTTATTATTTTTGCTGATAATTAAATATTCTATCTTTACTTAATATTTAGGTGATGAGAGATAGCTTTTTTTTTTTTTTTTTATTGTTAAATTTGATCCCATTAAAGCATGCATTAAATTTATTTTTTTTATATTATTTAAAAAATCAAAGA
>JAAAKE020119884.1:0-15569 GCA_010014785.2 Anisolabis maritima | reverse complement strand
CCCTGTTATTTATTTTTCCCGCCCTGACTCAATTTTTCTTAACTTATATCAGCATCCCCCTCACTCACTGCCACAAAATAGCAAAATCAATAAGAAATTTCAATAAAAAAAAAAAAAAAATAGTAAAATAGATCATCCATATTATTAATTTTTAAAAACCCACCATTCGAAAAAAAAATTTGATTTGCCTTTTTTCTTCAGCAAGAATAATTCCAACTTTACTAGTTATTTAAAAAGATGTATCACTCTATTAATTCCAATAATGTAGTTTTAATATCATTTTTTGAGGACCCCTTGAGATACAATATAAAAGCCGCGCGGTTTCGAATGAATTTGACACACACCCCTCCCCCCTAGCTTAAAGCCTAAACAAGTATATAGCCTATTTACACTTTTCTTATTTTCATAAATCCTCAGACGTTGATTTGTTAAAATTTATAGGAATAATAGAAAAAAGTGAACCTTGAAGGAGAATATGTTCAAAGATATAGTCAGACTATTTCTAAAAGAACATGCGCAGTATTTCAAAAACAATCTCTGGTGCGCATGCGCCAAAATATTCCCCTCCATTGCATTTCTTCCTTCATAAATTGTCCAATTTAATAAGATACACAATATATTTATTTATATTTAATAATAAATATGAAATACAGTGACATGAGGTCTTTTATAATAACATAATTAAAATTTTCAAAACTATAGATTAGTTAGTAGTGAGAGTGGGGGTAGTGTTCCTCTCCTGTCTTTGTTGCCCAAATTGATCTTTTTTAAGTTGTCAAACCATAACACGAATTTCTCCTCAATTTCACAAACGAAAATTATTTTTATAAAATAATCTTTACTTTGTAGGACTTCCAAATATCAAACTATAGAACTTCGTATACGTACTTTAAAAAAAAAAAACTCACTAATGATAAAATAAATATTTAGAAGAGAGGTCTCTATCCTATTTTCCTAGTTTTTATTAATAAATCTTAAGAGTTGTTGAAAAAAAATTCCACAATGCAACTTGTAATATTGGATCAAATTAATTTTCGAGTCGTGGGTCGGAGGCGGAGTCCCCCAAATTCGTTCCCAGCTCATTCCTAGCTAATTCGTGGCTTGTGCTCTTGGATAATGATAGGCTGCATGCAGTCCTGGGCGGGGATCGAACCCCAGAACAGAAAACAAAAAAACGCCAAGTCCCCCCCACCCAGGCCCTAGGGGGTTGAGGTGTTAATCGCGTTAAGCATGTTTTTTGTTGTTGTTGTTGTTGTGTCCTTCATCATAAAGTTGGACAATAAAGACTTGGCCTGATTCAATTAACAGGATTCTGAAGAGAGAGCAAAGAGCAAGCGCAGCCCACCCACGCCGAACTCTTTCGTCCTCGTCCGGCTTTACTTGTTTATTTACATTAAGAAGATCATCTAGTTTTTCCTGGAAAGAGGAAATATTTTCGTTGAAATCCTTCTGAATTCCTTAGGTCACTAATTAACCACACGCCGGCGGAAATTTTCTTAAAAACAAAACAATACATCATCCATTAATCGTAAAATAATTGCTTTAAAATAAATTAAATCTTAGAAAATAATTTCCTAGAGAGTCTATTCATTTAATTGCTCTCTAGATTTTGTGTAAATATTTAAATTCGCCATTGGTCATATAATATTTTTAGAAGTCTCTTGATGAAGACTTTAAAGAACTTAATAAGCAATTTTAGAGCGGAAAATATTGATATTTATTCACACCGATAAGAGACAACGTTAGAATTTCTCCAATAAAATTTGTTATAATATCTAAAATATTTTATAATTATTTTAAATAAAATAGATTAGGTTGTTTTAAATTATATCTTTAAAAAATTTTGATTATAGGATTAAGAATAAAATTTTTTTTTATCTATACTAAAGCAGAAATATATTCTATATCACATATAAATAAGAATAAAGAATAAGAAAGAAAGGAAAGAGAAGCAATTTATGTAGAGAGCTCTTACTTCCAGCCGAAGACCTCAACATCCAAAGGAATTCACGCACTACATTCTATTTAATAAAACTTTAGGATGGAGGCGGGTGACAGTCTACTGACTCTGGTAACGTTGCCTGATTTTAACAAAAAACTCTTCCGCGGTTCTCTCTCTCAGCTAACATTATCTGTCACTATTAAAACCGCTACCTCCAATTCTAAAGTTATTTTATATAGAGTATAGGATATTGTCATTGCGTAAAGATGTAACACATAACCTACCAATCTTAATACATCGTGCATAAAGTGCATCGTTATTTATTTTATAGTGCTGTAATGCTTATAATAATGTTTTATCATAATATCATATTATTAGCCCACACAATTATAAATAAATATATATGGATGACCATATAGGTCAATCAAATTAAATAAATAAAATTGCTTATAGGATATATATTGTATATAGGAACGGGAACTAACGCGTAAAGGGCTGTACTTATTTGATAGATTAGGGCAGAGAACTTGTCAAGGTTTTTACCTGAGACTATGGAAGAAGTTTTTCCACCTGATTTGTTCTTGTATAGATTAAGAAATGGAATAAAATATTCAATAAGCGCCCCACGCTTTTATATTTTGTCATAAACATTCAACAATTTTATACAAAAAGTTATTTTCCTCTTTTTAGTGCATTTTAAATAAAAGCTTTTATTTTCTTTTTTATCGGTCACTATCAAGGAAATTTCAAAATTTTCTTCTATTTGTCCTATTACTTCTAAATTTATTATAGAACAATTTTTTACACTTTCTCGAAGCATCAAATTTTTTTTATATTTATATGAATCAATCGGTAACGAGTGTGTGTATTGTGTTTAAACAAGTTTTTATCTTGTTCCTTCTCCACGGTATTTAATGGAATTTATTATACAATTCCTTGAATCAGCACCAGAAAATTGCCTTATTCCTATCAAAAGTTGTTCGAAACAATTTCTTCGAAGTGAAATTTAATTGATAACCTTCTAGTTAATCATTGTTTTGCGGTTTATGGCGTAGTAGTAAGGGGGTCCAGCCCTCCCCCATGGGAGGAACGTGACTCGGCCGTGACGTTTCGAATTAAAACAAGAATCCTTCCAGATGGTCAAGCCGGTCGGGAAATGATTCCTTTGATCTTTTTAACGAATTTATAAAATAATTTCTTTACATTAAAAATCTAATTTATTTACGTATTTAAGATTATTGTTTTATAATTAAAAAATTACTAAAAATAATAAACTAATATTAACCATTGTATTAATGACA
The DNA here is from genome assembly GCA_010014785.2 of Anisolabis maritima. Classification (NCBI taxonomy): domain Eukaryota; kingdom Metazoa; phylum Arthropoda; class Insecta; order Dermaptera; family Anisolabididae; genus Anisolabis; species Anisolabis maritima. The sequence goes on along the minus strand of JAAAKE020119884.1, from coordinate 12,326 downwards.
ACTGTGTAAAAAAATTTTATTACGAAACAAAAAGCCTAAAAAATAAATTCATCTAAACAAAAAATCAATATAAACGAAATTTAATTTTTCATAATTCTGAGAGACTATCATTCTCGTTGATGTTCTAGCCAGATTAACCTCAGCGCCAGTAAATAATTTTTATTACTGATTATTGAGTATTTTCTTTTCAAACTTATCATAATAATTATTTGAATAGCCTTTCGGAGAAGAGCAAGTCATTTGGTTAAAAAAATTTTCAATTTTTTTTATTCGGTTTTCTTTATTTAACAAAGAACTTTTCTCATACTATTATTAGGAACTTCTTTTCTCGCTATTAATCAATTATTGCCTGGAAGGAGTTGAATTATGGATCGCGAGGAGAATCAAGCCGGCCCGTTGCATAGCCTGACGCTTGAATAGCTGAACGGAAACACTGACATAGAAAAAGAAGAAAAAAGTCGGTTTTAGCTCGGATAACTTGTACTCACTGAGAGTCTAAACTTCCAATACGATGACATATTTAAAAAATTTTAATACACAACATATAGATTTTAGAACAAATAAATGACATCATCTCTTCTAAATAAAACGGCCTGAGAAAGTTCGGAAGCAGAGACTGAAACATTATAAATAAAACATTAATAACGGAATAAAAAATTTTTTCTGAATTTTTTTTTACTTTTACCTGACTGTACAATGGCTCGGGCTCCCACTTAATTATTGCCTTACAATACCTTTCTTTCAATAGAAGACGGTTGGTAAAAAATATTAAGAAAGCAAAGAAAAACATTTTAGAGGTGAATGCTAATTAATCGTTATGATCTACTATCCCCCATAAAGGTAATTGGACAACCTATATCTTTGGTTTCACCTTGATAGATAATTAGGAGAGTTACATGAAATCCGAAATCATCAAATGTTTTAGCTAATATCAAATTGATTATCGATTAATGTGTAGCCAAAGATAAGTTTGCCCACTTAATGTAAGGAAATTACAAAATAAATACTTTGTGGGGGATAATGTCTGTGGAATATATATCTATTATTTAAAAACGAAATCTATAATATCCAACAACATTCATAAAATTCCATTTAAAAAAAAAATTATTAAATCGTTTTTTTTTTATCGAATTATTTAATAAATTTTATTAACGGATGGAATGAATATTTGTAAATATTATTGAGATTCAAAAGGATATTTATTTATTTATTTATTTATTTTATTTACGTATTCACAAACATTTTTTTAAAAAAATTTTTCATTCCAATCATTCGATGGAAAAAGGTAAAAAGTTTGTCATTCGGAGTCAATTTGATATGACTTAATTTCCTAAGAACTTAACTTTAACAATCAACAACATTTGATTGAGATCAAGTCGTTTGGTTGTCATTCGATTGATTTTGTTTTTTTTTTTTTTATTTCATAATATTACTATTAGGAAATCTCCAAGCAAACACACAAACTCATTGAATATTATAAAATCCATAATAATATGATTATATATGTAAGGAAATTACAAAATTTGCTCTTAAATAAATTAATTTTAAGAAAATCAAATCAAAAGGTATCAATTAATCCATTATTTCAATAAAAATACTTAAATTTCTCCACTTTATTTCATAAACTATTCTTCTAAAAACAAACTGGTACTTTGCCTTGAAAAGAAGGCAAGGATGCATTACACGATTAATGCCCAAAATGGTCACCACCGTCGCACACAGTTTCTTGTTAATAATAAATAATTTCTAATAAATACATCCGGTTCTATTGAATGTTTTAAGGAAAAGTAATAAACAAATAAATTTGTAAATTTATTCTTAACAACTTTTGACACCTCGAAAATTGTTGTGCCCCTGGCCCCCTTTTTTTTTTTTGTCCCATACTACACTATTTACTTAAAAAAAAATATGGAAAATTAAATAATTTTATAATATATTTATATAAATTTTAAATTTAGCGCCTTTATTTTTTTTTTTTTTTTTTTTTTTTTTTTTTTTTTTTTTGTTTTGTTTTGAGTCAGTAGGACATTCTGGGTTAAATGTTTAGAACATTGTGTGCATTATATAACTTTGAAAAAACAATTAAGTAAATTTCATTTACTTATACATTACTTATCATTTTAATATATTCCATAATTAATTACTTTTATAATTGCCTCTTAATAATTAACTTTTATTCCATTTGTAATTGTAATTCTTTAATAAACAAACTATTCCTTAAAAAACAAACATTTATTAATATCAATTAAATAAATTAAAAACAATTGTAGAAAACAAAAACAATTGAATAAAAGTCTTCTTTTTTTTTTATTTCTTTTTTTTTTATTATTATTGATAAAAATATATAATTTGTAAACTTCAAATGGCCTCTACAGCCTCAAAGAGTGTAAATAAAAATAAAAATATATATATTAAAATGATAAGAAAATTAAATATATTAATATAATTATTTTATATAACTATATAATGGTTACAAGGAAAAAATATTCTTAACACTATATTACAAATATTAAAACAGAATGTCCAAATGTCTAAACTCAAAATAATAAAAAAAAAAAAAACGCCGGTAAATTCAAAATTTACATATATAATAAAATACTCTCAGGTTAACTTTCCTAAAAACACACAATTTAATCCTAAAAGAATATTTGAGTATATATTCCCCTCAAAAGTAAATGGACCATCTCCATATTTAGATTTCCCTTAATGAATAATTAAAATACCCACATGAAATTCCAAATCATCTCATTTCATATTGTTTTACTTATTATTAAATTTATTATTTTGTGTAGTCCTCCTAATTGTCCATTAATTAAGCCCAAATAAAAATACAATTACTTTGGATACTTTTGAGGGCATAGTATATGAGTGTTTAAGGGGCAAAAAAATTTACATTTTAGTCGGATCGATCATAAAAGCTTGATTATTCAACGGAATTAGTTTGTTGTCTCATAAAAAAAAAAATAAATAAATAGATAAGAACTCAGCCAAATATATTTCATTTCAGGAAGTCTACGATTTTATTGAAGCTCCTACAAAATTTTCACTTGAGATCCTAAACCCGGGGATCCTGGATAAACTTCTCGCTAGAAGATTTCAAATTTGCATTTGAAATAAAACAGCAATAATTAGAATTCGTTATTAAAGTTACATTTCTTAAAAGAAAAAATACATCAATCTAGATAAAATGCTTTTAAAAAATACCTTAACTAAAACCCTTTTATATTGACAAACACTAAGAGATTTTAATGTATGTATGAATATATGGTTCATATAAAAATATATAATTTTTCTTTTGAACTTATCTAAATTAATGGCTCTCCATTAACGGACTCGGTATGTTAATTCTACATTTCATTAAACTCCCAACATATCTGCGTTAATGGACCAAGGGGCTTTTTTTCTATCAGAGGCGATCTTTGTAGCTCAACTGAATAAGTGTCTGCGCATTAACACCTCTTGAACGCCGATGGACAAACTACACACACACGAATACAAATACAAGCAGAAGGAGGCTAAATGGAATGAAAGACATTGGAGCCGACCGGATAAACAACCTCTTGGCCCCAATCTTAAGACAGACAAATCAGATGATCGATAGGGAACACACCTCTCTTGGAAATTACTACACATTAACGAGCTGAGAGAGAAGGAAAAAATTATTTGCTCGTAAGCCATGTAAGTGAAATTATAGAATTAAATAAATCGCTAAACGTGATGATCTAATCTTACTTTTTTTTGTTTCTTAAAAGTTTCTTCTATAAAATTTTTTAATTCGACGCTAATCCTCTTCAAGAGCATAAAAAATGTTCATTTAAAATAAACTAGCAAATGAAATAAATTTTTTTAATAAAGAAGAAATGGAACGACAAACTAATTGACCAGCTCACTAAAGGAATTTTTGGTTAAATGCTCCTATTTACATATGCGTTGTTAAATATCCCTAGAAACGAACACAGGAAATAATAGAAAAATCCATTAAAGAGTTGAGCATTTGGGTTGCCTATTTTCCAGTAAGCAAACACGAACTAATTTCTGCAACCCATGGAAACTCTAATTTTTGCTGATATTAATAATCATTTTTTTTTTTGCTCTGTCTCTTGGTGCAGAGGTAGAGGTCTCGCCTCACGGACCAAAGGTCAGTGGTTCACTTTTCAAAGTGAGCGACAAAATTTTATTTACATTTTATTGTCTACCAATTTTAATAATTTAAATAAAGAAGGACGGAGTATAAATATTCTCAGATGCTGAAAAAGACAAAAAATAAATCATTTGTAAATATATATAAATATGTAATGTGGAAAAATTATCACTTCTGAAGTCCTGAAAATGGCATTTTGGAAATGCTACTAGTTAAGTTTATTATTTCCACGGCATTAAAAAATATCTAATTCATGGCGAGGTTCAAAACGTCAAGAACAAAGAAGATCGACTTTTTAAAGTTTGGTTTTTTATGATTACAACACTTGCCCTATACTATATAAAAATTGACAAATTTGTTATTTGTGTAGAAGAAAAAGGGAATTGTATTCGTTTAATTATATATATATATATATAATTAGAATGATAGGCTAATTAAAAACTTGCAAACGAACTGAATAAATTTAAAAATACTTTTTTGTCCAGTTATTGGAATTCGAAAGAACCGGAGTGATTCAGGCGAATGATTCCTACTAGGAAAATAAGCTTGGGATTTTGAGATAGAGAAATCTCTTTAATTTGAAAAAATCCCTAATAGCGGTAAAACGGTCACAGCGGATACGAAAGCGCATTTTCTTTAATTGTTTTTACTTTAAAATGCTTATTCATTCACTTTCTTCATGTTTTGAGTTCTTTTCTAAATTTTATTTTTTATTTTTTTTTATTTTTTGCTTGATAATATTTTGTATTGCTAATTTTTAGAAGCTCTAAATTTAATTCGCCTAGAGCCCTTAAACTTTTTTCCCAAACCGCACCTTTTTCTAAAAAAAAATTTACTTATCACCTCCTGCAAATCACAAATAATATGAGCATACAAGAAAAGCGAAATTTCTGTAGTCTTTCTATTTCAAATGAATTAGAGGAAAGCTTGTTTTCTAAATAAGACACGTAGGAGCATAAAGAAATAAAATTATTTAATAAAATCAACAAATGTAACATAAGATTAAGAAATGAACAAAATAAAAATATGTTATTTTTGAATAGCATCATTAAAATTATTAATTTTAAGAATATTATATTAATAGAAAGTTTTAAACTTTTCTCAGTGCTTTCTTTTTCTGTCTTTCACTGTCCTTTAATCTAATAAAACGCTCCCTCGATTGAATTTGAGGCTCCTATCGTCCCTCTGAATCATTTTAGGGGGGCGATATCGCCCACTTTGGGAAACCTAAAGTCCTAAAGTGTATGCCAAATCTTGCTTTTAATTTTAAACTAAGATGCCATATGCGCCGTTCTAAAACGTATATGAACAAAAGAGGTGATAAAGGAAGATTTTTACTACACATAAAAACTATAAACCCTGTTTTGTCATAAGCTGTGCGCTGTTAGAACTAAGACGAGGTCGATGATTATGACTCTTTAAAATAGGATTTAAGAAAATGACAAGAGAGAGTTCTTTAAAAAAATTAAAATAGCCCACTTAGCGATAAGTGTATTATTTTAGGGTTTTTATAAAATTTTTAAATTTTGAATTTAATTTAATTTGAGTCCTCTTGAGTGATAAAATTTTAATTTAATTAATTTAAATAAATATGAACAAGGTCCGAATGGCCTCAGTTGCCGAAAAAGACTTGAAACAAAAATTTGAGCTTAGAAAAATTTTATTTTTTGTAATTTATATTATAAGATCTAATAAGTATAAAATATCAAAAACATTTTAGCCTTTCAACCTATCCTATTTCTGCATCTGTAAAGTAAGAACTTTATTTTAATAAATAAATAAATAATAAAAAAAAATTCTCAAATTTGAATAGAAAAGTTTGTGACTCGGAAATTAAATTTTTAACCAGCCTTGGCTGGTGTGAATTAATAAATTCCAATACTGCAAAAAGATAGTAACAAAGAAATCGGTATATACTTGTTGTTGATATACTTTCTGAGCTATTATTATTAAAAACCATCAAAATCAATTAATAAGAATAAATTTACTGGGGTTGTTTTAATAGATTCGTATTCCAGAGGGGCTTACTCTGCAATTTTTTTGAATAAACACTTATCCTTATTGTATTTTACCGTTAATATATTTATATACGATACGCTAAAAAATAAAATAAATTTTGGCCATATTTGGCAGCAATATTTTGTCTTTGTTAAATACATAAAAAAAAAAGCAGCAATATAAATATAAAGCAAGGAAAAGGTGTTAGTTCATTAAATAAAAGAAGCTAAAGAGTAAAGGGATGTTAAGAAAACAAAAAAAAAAAAAAGTGAAAATCCCATAATAAAAAGATAACTTGGTAATATTAAATAAATAGTAATGATTTGTTCTCTTCTGTTCAAATAAATTTGCCTATGAGAGAGAAAGAGATGGGAGAGAGAAGTCTCGGAATTTTCTTCTCCGCCCTTTGTAACGTGAAACAAAGGAAGAAAGGCACTAAAAGGGCGCCTTTAATTAAACTAATTAATACCTCGTTGCCAGCTAGACAATGTTCATTTTTAATTCGGCTATGTTGGTATTTATCTGCACTCGACCCTTAACTTTACTGCCTGCCTCTGGGTCGTTGTTATGGGAATTAATTAAACTAATAACGCAGGTAATTCAGCGTCGGCGGCGCCAAGGGATGCCGAGGGGAGAGGGAGAGTACGAAAGGGGGATGAAGCGGTGCCAGTCCTGATGAAAATTCCCGGAGTGATTTAAATCGGTAGAAGGTTCACGCAGAAAATGATTAAAAAAAAAAAAAAAAACTTGATCTAACTACATGTGTTCTGGTTTGGCTTTATTGAAAAAATTTTATAGCTACAAATATTTGAATAAAAATTCTTATGCAAATTCTGGTGGCCTTTATTAGACTACATATTCCAAAAAATTTATTTAAAAAAATAGCATTTTAGTGTCTGATACCATTTAGACTCCGTCCATATTCATTTAAATCAATTGATAACCAATATAATTTAAATAAATTTGAACGTTTAGGGGGGGGGGGATGCAAACCATCGTTAATCGTAAAAATAGTTAAAAGATCAATTATTTATTCTTTGTAATAAACACGTTTTGGATTGGCAACTGCATTTCGCGAGCCAAATGCGGTATGTTCATGCTCTGAAGTAAATTTAAAAATGAATTTATAAAATTTTCAAAGGATTTTATTCAAATAATGGTAAATTCCTTTTTTTTTTTTAGAATCTACAAAACTCCAAAAAATTAAAAGATGACGTCAGCGAAGCACTCATGGAGGGAAAATTCAAATGTTTCTTATTTCTATATAAATTCAGCTCAGAAGATGGAATAGATTTGAGCGTTAGGGTGAAGTAATAATGACTACACAAATTTGCTTATTTTAGGCTTCGGAACACTATATCAAAATTCATTTTAATAAATCATTTCAAACAAATACTTCACACACAAAATACAAAACAATTTTGAATCAATTTGTGAAAAAAATCGAACTGAATAGCCAAAGAGAGAGAAAGTTGGAGAGAAAAGCAAGGGGGTGGGTAGAGAGAGTTTAAGCCTAATCGCAAAGGAAGTTGAGTTCTCTGGGGAGAAAAGGAAAAGTTCGGACCGACACTTTCCTGGACCCCAACCCTAAACGTTAAGTCCCCCTCTCTCCTACTGCCAATAAACTTGTCTCGAAATTGTATCATCCAAAATAAAATCGACTGCCATTCTTCTTTTTTTTTTGCAAATAAATTATCTATACCACTGAGAATTAATAATCTCATTTTGTATATTATTTATTTATTATTTCGGTGATGGAAGATGAGTAAAATAAAGAGGAACGTCTCACGGCCTGACAATTGATGAATAGGAAAGAAAAAAGAAAAGACTGGCAAAAAATGAGAAATTAGTTTTAGTTCTTTCCCCCTCTCTTTCCTTAAAAATTACAAATTTTATATTTTTATATACTGTAAATAATAAATCATATCATATATTGATCTCTGAAATAATATCTAAACATATAATTAAATTTATTAACCAAAATCTAGAAAAAAATTAGGTATTGACAGGATTTTAACCTAGTCCTTTCATTTTTCAGGAATGCCCCTACTGTTAGCCACCTAAAATTATTAAGAGATGTGAGGTCAAGCGAGAGGCTCGGGTTCAAACCCTATTTGCACCCCATTTTTTTCTAAGATATTAATTAATAAATTTTATTTATATTAATGAATATTTATTTTCTTTAGTAAAAATTAAAATTTTAGTCACGTAATTTTCAAATTGCACTCTATTTCTATATATACTCGTAAATATTTAGCCCATTGGTTCGTTCCTCTTTAATATTTTGGCTGCCACAGACCCTTTTCTTTCTGACTAATCACCACAGTCACTACTTCATTTGGTAATACTAACATTTAGAATATATAAGTCTCTTTGTTGAAAAAAATAGATATTTGAACAAAGCTTAACGCTAGTCGGCAAAGTAAAAAATTAACTTCACCAACCAGTATTTTTTTTTCCTATTTTTGTATAAAAATTTAAACGAGTTGTTTTTTTTTTTAATTATTAAAAAGTCCCTGTTTCCTATATTGTAGAGTAAATGATGTACGTGATCAAAATCCAAATTGACGTGAATTAACTAACTAACATTAATGCCTTTAAAAAGCATTGTCATTAACAGTTTAATTAAATATTCCCTTTTACAGAACATTAAAAGTACTTTAGCAGTGCCATCTTAAGGATTATTTAATGAAAAAATTCCCCCTCGAATATTTTATTTTCTTTAAATAAATGAAATTAATAATTTAAAAATACACTATAAAACAGCGATTCCCAACCTTGTTCGTGTGCGGTCCGCCTAGTAAATATTAAAGAAATTTTGCAAAATAAATTATATAATAATAAATAAACATTTACACTGAATGCTAGCTCCGTATAAAAACTCGCTTTTTACTCTTAGTCAAACCATTTAGTTCCAGAATAATATGAATAAAATATTCTTTGAGTAAATTAAAAAAAAAAAAATTTCCCTGCTGCCCGGCGGTTGGGAACCCCTGACCTAGAATTGAATGAATAAATTTTCATTGGATAAATTAACTTAAAGGGGGGGAGGGTCATAAGTTCAATAAAAAAATAATTAAAGAGCGTGAAAGAATGACTAAATAATTTACCAAGATACACCGATTTTTTTTTTTTTTTTTAATATAGTTTATCTAACCTCTCTTTTAGAAATAAATGTCAAACTCTGCTCGCAGCCTAATATTGTCCTAATTAGCCAATCAGCAGCCTAGCATGGCAAATATTTTCTGATTATAACATTGTATAATAGATATATATATATAAATCATTGAAATGAGTAGGTTATAAAGAACCTAATGGATATCGATTAAAAGACAAAATGAAATATAGAGAGAAAGAAATGATAGCTGAATATTTGATAATGAAGAGCGGTTCAAGTCAGTCAAAACATAAAAATTTTAAAAATTTTTTAATATGAAAAATGATCGACATTTCACCCGATGCTTCTTCTTCTTCTTCAGAAAAATTTTTTAAATTTGTTGTTCTGAATAATCGGTCAAAATGACGTCCAAATTTACATATTAAAAGCTAGATTAAAAAAAAAAAAATTTTTTCTTTTTTATTTGACTCCTTTCTACCAAACTTAATTATACAAAAAAAGCTTCATTTCTTTTAATAATAACATAAACACGGATACTTAGATTCGTATTGAATTTATCCATGTATAACTTGATAATAAGAATTATAATATTATAGTCAAATTTTTATATCTAAATTCCTTTAAAATTCATTTTTTAATTATTAAATGGCAAAAAATGAGAATTTCCTTTTCAAAGAAATCCATAGAGAAATTTTATTTTTTTCAAACGTAAGGGGTATTCTAAGATTCCAGATTCCCAGATTACATTTTTGACTTCGTTATTTTCATTAATTAATTAGTTAATTTATAGTTTAGACATGAGAGACTTGATTTCTTCTTCTATTTATATATTTTTGAAAGAAACGTTTCTCATTTTTTTTTTTTTTTTTAAGTCTATTCGACAAATGAGGCCATATAGACTTGTAATCAGTATAAAAAAGAACTCTGAACTTTATTTAAGTTGAACTGAATACAGATGGATGTTTCTTTTCCAAAAACGAAAGTCATTTTTATTTTTTTGCAAATTAATAAAATATATAAAAAATTTCTTCAAATCATAAAAAAAAAAATTATTCTCTCTTTGATTACTCGTGGAGCGTAGTGCACTAATGGCACACTCCATACGGTTTCTAACTCTCGATGGTCAATTCCGGGTTCATATTTTTAGGAGTAATGCGCCTCCCACCACTCTTCCCCCACTCTCGAATTAAGAAACGTGTCATTAAATAAATGTGTTTTGTTTGTTAGGGGGATTATAATAAATTAACATTTCTGTAAAAAAAAGTTTGGAATTGAAACTCCAGGAGTAGAACTACTCACCTTTTTGGCGGTCTTCTCTGTTTCAGGTGTCTGCGTGAATCAGAAGCCTTCGGCCGAGGGTTGGGCAGCCCACCGTCAAACTGGCTGCCGTCATGAACCCCCATTACCACCCATACACTGAGCTGGCGTCGCCCCACTCGCCGCCAGCGCCACCCCCGCCACCACCGGATGCATCCGGGTACCACCCGTTAGGTACACCTGGTGGTCCTGGGATACCTAATGGTACCCAACAGGCACCATCACACCCCGGTGATCCTACAGCCGGCCAAGGGCACTACGGTGGCCCTCCATCCGCCGGGGGACCACCACCACCACCGCCACCCAACCTCCATGCCCACCACCACCACAACAATAACAATAACAATACGAATAATAACAATAATTGTCCGACTGTGAAAGTGTGCGCTGGCTGTGGTGGTAAAATTGTCGAGCGATTTTTACTTCACGCACTCGACCGATATTGGCATAATGGGTGTCTGAAATGTTCCTGCTGTGGCGCTATGTTGGCTGACATTGGCGGATCCTGCTTTACTAAGGCTAACATGATCCTCTGCAAGACCGACTATATCCGGTAGGTTTTTAATATTATTTTTTTTGTCCTAATTTATAACAGATTATTTTCACGTTAAATTAATTTTTAACAAAGTTCACTATCTGATAAAAATTAGATAACATAATGTAGTTAAATATTCTGCTGACCTCTTCAATATAAGAAATAAATATTTATTTTAAATGACCCCGATTCCACAATATTTGCCCAAAGAAAGTGATCGAAGACCCCTAAAAAAAAAACTTCTTGCAAATTGAATCGGAGTTTCAGCCAAGATATTTTTTTAGAAAAACACAAACAATTCTGCATTCACCTCGAGATGTTTCTTCCCCCGTCTATGGCTTTACAAAAGATCATTTTTTGAATGGATCTCTATTGGCCCAACAATGTTTGAAGCATGCTTTTAATTATTGACAGGCACTATCTCTCATTTTATAAAGTGTTAACTTTAACAACTTAACTTTGCTAGAAAAACATTTTTAGCTACCAATATGCAATCTTCCTGCCTAAAATACCCTGGTACTTGATGCCAAAAATGTGGGGAATCATTGCCCTATATGTTTATTTTATTATTTTTAAAAAATTAAAATTTTAAAATTTTTGATGAATTTATTTATGAATTGAGCAGAGAAAAACTTAAGCAAAAATTTCCATATAATTTTTTTAAAACAAAGAAATCGCAGAGAGAGAAAATGAGAGGCGCTTTCTTTTAGAACTCACACATTGTTGTTTCTTGAGTCAGGAATTTGTATATACATCAAAATCTGTGTATTTCAAAACCCAATTAAAAACGAGTGAGCTATTCCGTACCTGGATCTCAAAATGGGAACAAAATTTGTAATAATTTGTAAAAATTTGGTTGCTAGAAATCAAAACGAAATATGGCTTTATTTTAATTATTTTCTCCAATTATATATATATCAATTATATTGTATTTTGTTATATTACTATGTTTCTAAAATAAATATTTTAAAAACACCTCTCCTAATTTGGAAGATGAATAATGGGCTTTAATGATGTAAAATAAATTTGAATTGCTTTGCTTCCCCCTGTCCCCTTGCACAAACAACATTCATTCCTATAGATTCACTATAATTTCAGGCACCAGTGAATCTGAAAAAAGCAACGCCAAACAAAAGCATCTATTCAAGATCTGAATCTAATAAAAAAAGTCTATCTAATTGGTCACTACAATAAAAGGTGTCGTTCAAGTTGGTGAT
>JAAAKE020119873.1:0-15569 GCA_010014785.2 Anisolabis maritima | reverse complement strand
GGAAAAATAGATCTGAGATAAAAGCAAACCCTGGTTGCATTCATTTCAAATCGACAAAAGTAAAATGATTCATTTCGGTGTCTGGTCTCTATAAGAAATATTGACATATATACTCTTGACATTTTTAAAAAAGGGGGAGGGGGAAGTGTTACACCTTCTTTGCCTTTTTTTTTATAGATTTATGATAGAATTTATTTTTGATTAAGGTAAATAATAATCTTAAGAAAGTGAGATATATGTTATTTAGGAATTGTATTTTTTTAAATTACTATTTAAAAACAAAAATAATCTAGTAAGTTTTAAATATTTATTATATATTTAGAGATATTCTGCTCCTTTTAATACGCATATTAATAATATAATAAAACTAAATTTTTGCTAACTGCTCTTTTAATTGTTTTGCAAGAAAAAAGTTAATTATGTCTTTATAATAAATATTAAAAAAAGCTTGAATTTGAACGGCATTCATTAAATAATATGATTCTATAGAGAAACACAAACACACACATATATACTAATGAGAAAATAGAACAAAGTTTGAGAGACCCATTTCGTGCTTTTCCATAAAAATAACATATTTGTTATAATTAAAATAACTTTCTTCTCTCTCTCGCGTTAAAAAAATTATTATGGCACGTAGTGTGATAATAAAATTAGCAAGGTTCGCGAATTTTTTTTTAGATGGATAATAATGAAAAGAAACCTGATTCTTACTCCGATCGATCTATCCCTCCTAATATATACCAAGATTCTTATTTATATTTTTGTCATCCTAATATTAAAAGCGATTTTTTATTTATTCGATATTATTTATATACCAGTACATCCTCGATATATTATTCTTTTTTTTATTGGTTGTTCCTAACCTCACTTTAGAAAAAAATATCTGCTCTCAGCCTATGATTGCAACGTCATCATGACGCGACACTCAATAACCAATCAGCCTGTCAATGCAAACAATATTGTATATATCGTATATATGAAATGCTTTGACTGACTCTCATCCATAACTCTAGACATAAATATCAATTCATATAAAATTCCAAATATATACAACCTGGGATAATTAGAATTTGTGTAGTCAGCTTATAGAATAATTAATTTATCCTTAAATCAATTAGTTGACGTTTCGGTTAAATTCTTAAACAAATATATTTTTTAATGTTCATGATTATTATAAATAATTTATTTACAGATTTATTATTGAAACAAATTTCGTTTTTAAAGAGGAAGAACATGCAACTAAGCATTTAATTATCTGTAAATAAATAATTTATTTTACAATTGACAATAAATTTTTACCGAGCATAATGAATGAAGGTATTATAATCATATTAATTTTGATATTGTGAAATAAGCAACTTTGATGGGGGAAGATGCTGTCGGTTTTATGGTGACCATACAATTTTGTTGACCTACAGGGACATTTGAAGAGCAAGGTCAAGTGTATTACTTACTAGCTGCACGGTGGGCTTCTTCCTCTGTGTTACTTCTCCGGAAAATTTTCTTCGCGGACTTATTTTTTGCTTTTTGGAATAGAAAGATTTCGAGTCAGGTGGTCAAAAAATTTATTAATTTGTTGGGCCCAATGCTAGGTATAAACTAAGGTCCAGTTTAGGACCACAAATTCTACAAAGGCTTCAAGAAAATTCCTTATTTATTTATTTACTCAATATGTTGTATTAAAATTAAAATTGTGCAAATTTTGAAAATTTAATTTTAATAATTATTTAATTTTAAATTAAAAATTTAATACGTTCTTAAATTTTTTTATTATTTTATTCGTTATTAAAGCTTAGAGCCTCATCAAATCTAAACCCGGTTCGGTTGGGCCAGTAATTCAAATGTTATTTGATTGTTATTATGGTCGTTAAATAAATGAAATTTTTATAAATTTCATTAAAAATTCTGTGTACCACAAAACAAAAGTATATATATAGACAAAAATTTTTTAAGCTAATGAATTCTCACGAAGTCATAAATAAAACATGTGAAAAAATATTTCCCCAATTTGAAAGTTTCATAATATAATACATGCAAATTTTCTTTTACATATGAGGGAAATTAGTTCAATACTATCTGTTTAAATTTTATTTAAACATAACTCGATCTAAATATAAATAAAAATAATTTAGTGTCTCGTTTAAATATCGGATTTTAAATAAGAGGTTCTATATTTTTTAAAACAAAAGCGAATAATTTTATTTTTCCATTAGTATAGCAAAATAAAAAAAAATAGTTGAGAAGAATGTCAGACGATTCTCCTATCGACACGTATTAAGTGAAAATTGATTTCATTTGAAATTTAGAAAAATCAAAATATCTCCTCAAATAATAGCTTTATTTAAATTATTATTCTCATATACAAAATTGTTCTAAATAATTATTGATTTTGAAAAACTATTGTTTGAAATAAATCTGATGGTGCCACATGCTAACTTTCATTTAGCAAATATTTTTACTATTTTATTCGAGTTAGAATTTTATATTTTAACTAGATAGAGGTTGGCATTATTTCTAATCACATGGTCAAATGTGAGACAGACGAGACAAAGCTAGCATTTAGAGAAAATTCTCCATATTAAAACGGGTTTTTTTTGAAAAAATGTAAAAAACAAAAGCTACTTGAAATTTAATTTAGAAGAGCTTTTCTAAATGTAACTTTTCTGAAATATTATAAATAACGAAAATATAGACAAAAAACTAAATAACTGCTAGAGTAAAGTACTCTTCTGGGACTTTACATTCTAAAACCAAAATATACATTTTATGTGTCTTTAATTAGCTCATTGGTATATAAAATCAAAAAAAAAAAAATTGTTAGAGTAAATTTAGAAAAAATCAACAAAATTAAAAAAGAACTTGTAAGTATTAGTATCGATTGGCCGGTTTGGATTAGAACCTTGCTGTAACATACTCATGTTAGTCTAAGTTTATGTTTAAAATTTTATTGTTCTAGCATTTGTTATTTAGCTTCTATTTTGAGTATAGTCAAACAAGCAAACGCGAAACATTTTCTACTAAAGAATAAACATTTTTCCTAACAAATTTTCACAATAATAAATAGAACAATATTGTATATTAGTATTATTTTAATAAAGTTATTATTTGAGTTTTTCATGTTTGGGCTTCAAATGAAGTACCACTTCGCTTGGGGCGATTATTGCCAAAAGTTAATATTGGTTCTTGATTAACCGTTCGCCCGGAATCGTGCCTTTAGGTGTAGACGCACACACACAGTTGCGGGAGCATCTAAGCTAGCTAATTTATAACATATTACTTACTTTTGAAATTAGTGAAATATAGATAAACGTAAACATATTTCATAAAACATTTGGCGTTATAAAATGATAATAACCTTTATTTTATTTTATTTTTTTTTTTGACTACATGACATTACGAGAAGTTATTGTTTGTATTTCAGAACGTGGGAATTGTATATAAATAATGGGTCATTTGTTTTGTAATCTCAGATTTAACGAAATGATTATTAAGACGAATATTTCACTTTACGCTCTTTAATTATACATAGTCAATTTCATATAAAATTACACGTTTCTTTATTATAACTTATTTGAGGGTGCTGATAGTAAAATTTTCCATACTTGAATACAATTTTTAATGGTTAATTTCTTTATATGTGTTTATCTCGGTTAGAAATTGAAAGTAGACTTTCTTCTATTTTAATTCGCCATTGTTTCCACCCCCCCCCCCTTCTCCTTTCTTTATTTCTCATGCATTTGAAAATTACTCAACAAAATTAATTTCAGATGAATATATTAAAAAGAAGTTTAATAAATGGATTTTAAAATACTTGTTTTCTCAAAATTATACTAATAATATAATAGATATATTTCTCCTAAATAATATATATAAAATATTAGACAAGTGTTCCGTAAATATATTGCGCATATTGGTGGGTTTTGTATAAGCTTGCTTTTAGAAAATTTATTTCAATTATAAAAGGAAAAATTAATTAAATTTGATGAATAATAATAATAAGAGCCTGACTTAATTTTGGAATTGAAGCTTTCACAGTCGTCTTTAATGAATAAATCACATTTTCGATTTAATTGTACTTTAATTTTATTTAAATACCACGTTACGGCCATACATTCTGAGGCCTTCTATAGGTATAATTCAGATACAAACCACAAAGTGTCTGAAGTGATCTGTAGATGTAACACTTTGATTTGTATCTGAATTGTACCGGTAGAAGACCTCAGAATGATTAGCAAAAACGTTGTATTTATAAAAATACAATTAAAGCATAATTAAAACCGAAAATGAAATTTATTTATAAATGCATAGTTTGTTTACCATAAAGGAAGAAGGTATTGCAATTATACTAAATTTGACATTGCGATATTTTATGGATACTACATTTTACAACAGGATTTCTTGCTGTTGTTTTTGATTGTCAACAGAAGTACTAAGACTTCCTCTGAAACAATAGTTTCAAAATATAAATTATTTATTTATTTAATTATATAAACTTTTGGCCTATATTACCACACTGCAAGTCTTGAATTTTTCACTTTTTCTTGAATATTTTATTAATATTTAAATGGAAAAACATTTCAAGAAAATGTCTGAATTGTTATTAGGGTTGAACCGAACTATTTTGACCATTGAAACAGATTAAACTTATGACGCTCTCTCCCCCTCCACAAACTTTATATATATATAAACTAGCGTGAGCCGCACAAGCGAAAAGGGGGAACAAGAGGAACTTTACCTCTAAAAATAACAAAATGAGCTCAACCTCAGTGAAAATTTTGGGAACAATCGACTCCACAAAAAATACTTCATTTTAAGTGTAAATCTGAAAAGCAATAATCAAATACTCTTATACAAGTTTTTCTCAGAAGATCCTGAAGGGTAAAAGGTGTATATATTCAAATAAAAGTTGTTCAAAATGACAATTTTATATATTAGCATATTTTGATAAATTTAATACTTTAAGAGATATTTTGATTTTTCTGTTTTGAAATACAAATGAAGTATCACTTCGTCTGCGTTGATTGTTCTCAAAAGTTGATGTTAAAATCTTAAATATAAAATTTTTGTTAAACCGTCAAGTAGCAATCGGGTTTACACTCCATCACACACACATATACATGCATTACGAGATGAAATTGTCTAAACTACTTTTTACGATTCAGGGGACCTTAATTGCATTCGATAAAAATATGAAATTTTGCTAAAATTTTAATTTCGACGACTGACAATACAGTACCAAAAATTATTAATTCTTTTACTGTATTTGAAATAATAATAGTAATTTATTTTATTTCTTTATATTATATAATTAACTAAAAAAAAAAATTCTTAAGAAATAAATTCTCAGGGAAGACTTTCGGAAGGAGAAGTAATTATCTCTTTATCTTTTTACACTGTTTACGTTTAAAATCGAGATTTAATAAATAATTAAAGGAAAGAAGCGTAATTGTTTAATTTTCCTTTAAAAATATTTTTATCTCTTTATGGATCGAATATAAATAAAACGAAAAAGTTTTTAAATTATTATTTAAAAAAAAAAAAAATTTGCTAAGATAATAATCAAATGTCGAATTTTGGAAATTAATCTTTAGCAGTATTAAAATTTTATTTTTCAACAAATAATTAAAATAAAAAAAAAGTTAACACTTGAAAAATTTACCGTATTATTTATATCCGATAAAAATTGGCGGGTTTTTTTTGAGGATTGCAAATTTTTTCGATAATAAAAATATATATATATATAAATAATTTCTTAATTTAAATAGAATATATTTTGATTTAATTCCAATTAATTTATATTATTAAACTAACACCTAAGACCCTTTTATAAAAATTTTATTAAAAAATAAATTGCTAGTTCTCGAAGACCAGGAGAATTTATCATAAAATTTAATTTTAGAATTTTTATTAATCAAATGAATTAATCGGGAAAAGATAAATTTTATATCT
Organism: Anisolabis maritima; assembly: GCA_010014785.2. Classification (NCBI taxonomy): domain Eukaryota; kingdom Metazoa; phylum Arthropoda; class Insecta; order Dermaptera; family Anisolabididae; genus Anisolabis; species Anisolabis maritima. The sequence goes on along the minus strand of JAAAKE020119873.1, from coordinate 9,617 downwards.
ATTAAATGAGCCTTTTTTTTTTTTTTTTTGAAGATGCTATATGTCCATTTATTTCTATATTTCTATATTTAAATGTTTATGTATGAATCTGTCCGAATGAATAACATTTATTTGTTTTGGCAAATTTATGAGTAGATGACAGTTTTACTAGATACATAAAGGAAATATCTATGTCTAATAAAATTTTTTTTATAATTGACTTAAACTACTTGTATACCTTTTCTAAATAATTATCAAAAAGTAAATATAAAAAAAATTTTGTTTGGCTAATTTAGAATTTCACTCTATAATAGCACACAATTGGAAGAGACGGCCACACTCTTTTCCTTACAAAAATGAACTGAATCTGACCTGATGAGTTACTCCTCCAACAAGGGCACTGACACTCTGCACTGATTCACTGCACTCCTCGGCGCAAATAGTCGGGGGAACTTCGCCCCCTGCAGACTTATATAGACCTGAGGGCGACCTTGTCTTATTCGGTGGGGACCGAGAAGCACTCCTCCACTCTAAGGAGAAAGTGGCCCGATGTCTCCATCGGCAACCGGTGACAAAGGCTGTTCCCACCGCTGAGGAAATGCACAGTTGCAAATTCCAAAGGGGGGCAATTAGCATTCATGGACTCGAACAAATCAAGATGTGATTGGCGAAATTCAGGGAATCCAGTCGTCAGAAAGATAATACTTAATCTCTTCTCAGGTCATAAGGTCAATCACATTCCATTTTATTCTGATTCTTTTTTTACACTAAACGTTTCCCAAACTCAGACGTCATAATCATAATTTAAATCAAAATCTGGTTGGATGCGGGCTTATATGAAAAATAATTTCTTTAATTTTTCTCGATTTTATTCAAGAATGTTTTTGGATCATTTTCCTTGGATCACTTAACGTTAACCTGCTCTTGGAAGAGAAAAAATTTTCGGGAGAAGGGGGAGGACCAATCTGACCAAGCTAATTTTTCTCATGTAAATGGGGTAAATTTGACCATATACGGGGGTGGAGGTGAACCACAGGAGCATCTCTGAACCCGAAGAAGAAGAGAAATACATACATTTGTATATTTTCTTGTTTCGAACGTCTTTCGTGTCTTCATCAGGGCAGTCACATGTCAAATGAAAATTTTTGTCGGATATAATCAATTTCTTAACAGAATAAAATAATTTCAATATTTGACGATTATTTTGAGTATATTTTTTTGCTGATGGATCAAGTAATCAAAAGTTCTCCGGGAGTCGAACCCGGAATCTCCAACTTATCCGGGGCATCGCTGTGCTTCCTTCGCACTAAACCACCAGACACTCGCCCACATTCGCTCTTTATCTAATTCTCATTGTAAAGTTTAAAATTTTTAAACAAAAATTTCTCATTTGTACTCCACTACTTAAACCAGCAAGGAGAGCAGTCGGCTCTAACACCCTATTATGTCCACCCCAAAAGGGTTGATATTATTAATACCAATACATTAATAAAATTTACTAATTTTATTCTATAAGTAACAAGATATGTGTGTGGATACTAGGAACCTCGCAAACAAGCACACACATGTCATTTATAAATAAATAATTAGTAAATTTTATTAATGTATTTTATTTTGTTAATAAATTAATTACATCAGACATAAAATCGTTTGATATCCTGTAGAAGAGAGCAACTAGCGTTCGAAACGTTGTCAGCAAAAATAAAAATTTTTTATTTATCTCTCCTTGTCCGACTCCTCTTCACCTACACTTCTCTTAAAATTGATTGTTCTAAATCATTTATTATTAATATTTATTTTTTTTACAGTCTCTCTCTCTCAACATGTGAAAATAAATAAATCATCTGGGAATCACGACATGCAACAAACATCTATAATAATAATAATAATAATAAGATACAAAAACAAGTAAGTCAAAATTAAATTAATTAAATTAAAATTCTTTATAATTTTTTATTATCATTTGACGAACAAATAGAAAGAAATAAAATGTTATAGGAATACAAATTAATATTAAAATTTTGTTTTATAATAAGCTTCAATTTGTTTCTTTTTATTTCCAGAATTTCATCTTAATTTGATCTAAAACATTAAACATTTCAAAGTGTAATTTAGAGTAAATTTATTATTCAAATTTTGTTAATATCATTAGCGTAACTTGCTTGAAAAAACCAACACTTTGCTCAGGACCCAAACTAAAAAAAAAAATTAAAAATTTTAACATGGAAAAAAAACTAATTTTATTATTTTATAATAAGTTATAAAATTTTAATTATAATAAATTTAAATAAAATTTAAATAAAATTTTTTTTACCAAATACAAGCTCTTCAGCCATTACATAAGATGTGAAGAGATTATTCATATTTTAATTTTGATTTCTCTCACAAATGCCTGAATTGCGCATTTTATTGCTCCCTTATCTTCAAGGTATTCATAATACTAAATCCTCCCCCAGAGACTCCCCATATAGAGGGATAATTTTCTCATAATGAGTGTCATTAAGTGAAAAATTTATGTTATTTTTAGATTTTACAATTTTCTTTTAAATTCATGAATAAAAAACTTAATTAAATCTTTTCTTTTTTTTTTTAAACATGCAGTTAATTTTTCCATTTATATTTATTTTCAGGAAATTCGTGATTTTAATGTTAATTTTTGGATTTCTGAAAAGAAGATTCCAAAATATTGAAAATGAAAATTTATATTTAAAGATAAATAATTAATAAATTTATTTTTTAAACGTTGGTCGCAAAATGATCAAAACCTCGGCTTGAATTGCTATAAATAAATGAAAAAAATACCTAGCTGCTCTCTGCTCTTTCTTTTTTTACCTCTACTACCAGATATACATAGCTATCTGCCTCACTTTAATAAATATTTTATATATATAGAAATGTTTGCTTCATTAAATTAATATTCCAACGTTTGAACGAAGAGAAGTTTCAATCAAGATGATATTCTTTCTGAAATAAAAAGATGGCAGATAGTAGATATGATACAGTGATCTATTGTGCCCTCGTAAGCTCTGATCTTTCTGAAGCATCTTCAGTTAGAGCTCCCTCTCCATGTCTATGACCTTAGGAGAGGATCTAGAGTTTTTGGGTTTCCCATCCTTTAAGCCCTTGGTCCCTGTTACTGGAGATGGGTTAATTATTTCCAGCATTACTCGAGTAGGAAGCGTTTTTTTGACTAAGTTTGATATGAAACTGATGCTGATATTGAATTAGAGTTGTGATACTTCGGATTAACAAACTGCAGTTTATTCGCGTCTATTAGAAGAAAACAAAATTAATTGAAAAAGAAATTTATGGATGGAAAAGGGCAGAATTTTTTAACAATTTAAATAAATAGGCAACGAAGTTGCAATATTTTCCCACTCATTTAACCATCGTTAATCATCTGGAAATATAAGATGGCTACTCTACAACCCTATCGAATATGCAAATCATGTCAAGTTAATTTTTATTGTTATTACTTTCCCCCAACATTTTTGATTAGGACCTAATTTATTTATATTAATTGGTATACAATATAATATTTTAAATTCATTTGAATTAATTTTCAATTAATATTGAATATAAATAATTATAATTATACAAACAACGTAATTTAAAATAAAAATATGCAACGAAATTGCAAGACTGTCACCACTTTTCGTCATCTGGAAATATAAAATGGCCAACGAACATACATATATTATATTGCTATTACAATTGTGATGCCTGTTAATATATTATGGTGGTTATTATATTTACTATTATATTGTGATGGTGGTTATTATATTTATTATTATATTGCCATAGCGGTTATTATATTGTTATTATATTGTTATAGCGGTTATTATATATTATTATATTGTTATAGCGGTTATTATATATTATTATATTGTTATAGCGGTTATTATATATTATTATTATATTGTTGTAGCGGTTATTATATTTATTATTATATTGTTATAGTGGTTATTATATTATTGTATTGTTATAGTGGTTATTATATTTATTATTATATTGTTATAGTGGTTATTATATTTATTATTGTATTGTTATAGTGGTTATTATATTTGTTATTGTATTGTTATAGTGGTTATTATATTTGTTATTGTATTGTTGTAGTGGTTATTATATTTGTTGTTATATTGTTGTGGTGGTTGTTATGATTGATTTGTCGTATGAATAAAATTATTATTTGAAATTTTTCTTTTCATTATCTTGGTGTTTGTTTATAAAATTAAAAATCCAATAAAAAAATTAATACTTCTCACACTAATAAATCTACATAAAATAAAATCCAATAAAAATAAAAAATCTAATAGTTGAAGGGATTTCATAATTTTTCTTTTTGATTTCATTCATTTTTGATATATCCAGGGAGATTAAATCTAAATTATTATTCAACATAAATGAACAATAAAAGAGAGTTTATAGGGACAATGCTTTCATTATGCTCTTAAATATCAAAATAATTAAACTAAGAATATAGTAAAAGCTGATAGAGAGCTGATATTAAATATGTAATAAAAGCAAAAAATATTCTAGAAATAAATCCATAACATTTTAAAGAAAGTTGCATCATCTCTAAACCTAAAGAGACACTATTAGTGTGAGTGTTCACTAATTAAATGCAAGCATGAAAATAAACTTTTTATTATCATTGTTCAGGGGAAAAAGTTTTTACCGGGTATAATAGTTTCTCTTTATGTCAACAGATGCCGACACAAAATAAATAAAACTTTTTCCCCCAGAACAATGAGGATGAGCAAAAAGTTTTTTCACGTGTGATTAATTTACCGGTCGTTGCAATTAATTAATGAATCCCCAAACACATCTTTTGTTTTTATTTTATATATATATAATCAAATTCACCCCTTTTATTATACAGTGATGTCTTGGACGTTAACCAAAACTGACGATATCTAAGACGCGATTTCCCTACACAGAGCGGAAACAACTTTAACATAATTAAACACAAAATCAAGAGTCGTTAACCAAAGCCTGGGTAGCTGCCCAAGACAGTCACTCGTTGTTAAGGCACCTCTGTATTATTAATTTAATTATTTTTATACTTAAGAGCATATTGCAAGCATTATCACTTTAAACTCTCTTTTATTTTTAATAATATTTTTGATTTAACTTCCCTTTAATATACTTAAATGAAAAATTATTTGAAACCACCACGGGAGGTATTTTCAATCCTTTCATCAATTAGATTTTTTTATTTTCTATTGGATTTTTATTTTTATAAACACCAAGTTAAGGAAAACAAAAAAAAAATTTTTTAAATAATAATTTTATTCAAAAGATTGGTTTCCGCCTAATGTCTAGAATTTTGTCAATAAATTATTGTATCATATCATTGTAATTTTGCTTTAACATTCGACTGTCCCGAAGAAGAGAATAACCAGCGGTTGAAACGTTGAAATAAATTATTTATTTCTCCTTGGCTGACTTTCTTCATCTCATTTCAAAATTTACCCCCAAAAAACTCCATATAAAATTGTAGTATAATTTTAAAAAGTTGCCAAATTAAAAAAAAAAAAAAACTCTATTGCTTGCCAAAACAAACAATGCTAGCTTTTGTATGAGAATTACGCAAAATGACTGCACTCGATCTATGACTCGACAATGTTTATATACACATAGATATATACCTATTAGATAGATAGTATGTCTTCGTGTCAAAGGAGAGTCACTTAAACAGATGGTGGGGAGGCGTCACATATTTTCCCAAGACCCTGCAAACCAGATCAGACATTACGCAAATTTCCCCTTGATGGGAACTTGTCGAAATGAGATGCATTTTCCGGAGACAATTCAGGGAATCGAGCAAGCAATAAAATTGCAAATTTTATTTTATATCTCATTTTATTTATTATTTAAAGGACAATAGGCTATTATTTAGGATAACTCGTAGTTATTGATTACAAGGAAGAAGTTCCATGTTAGATTGCTATTTATAAACAACAAAAGCTATTTTTGTTTAAATTTTAACCTTTAAGAAAGTAAATATTATTATAAGAATGATAAAATAAATAAATCAAGATATGACAGAATTATCTTTTTACTTCCCTATAACTAGCCAACTAATCGTTATTTCGAGATTATAGGGCTTGAGTTCAAAAATTAACAATATCATTGACAAATGAGATCAACGACTTGACGAATTGAAATAAAATTATATATATATGGAATAATGAACATATATATATATATAAACATAAACTCACATGACACAACTTTCTCTTACCTAACGAAAGAAAAGTTGAGTGTTGTGCTGTTACACCAGATGTTTTTGCGTAGGACTTTAGGAAGTCGTTCACAATCTCATATTGCCTCTTATTTTTAGAGATTTTTCGTTTGGGTCATTTATCAATTAATATCATTCATTCCAAATTTATTCCAAGAAAAATATTTATAATTATAAAAAAATTAAATCTCGTTTATTGTAAAACCGAGGAATTATAAATATTTAACTTTTGTTACCATGGCAACGAGTTGTATACTATCTTTTCTTTTGGATCTTATATTGAGGACCTCGTACTATTATGAGGTGGAAAATGATTAATTCATCTTAAAGATTATTTAATTTATTATGAGCACAACTACGTACTTTAATCAAAATTGTTAGAGAAAATCACAAAAAACCTAACAACGTACAAAAGTAAAATGGGCCCCAAATAATTTTGGGGAATAACGGTTAATACATTACAAAGAACATTTAATAAATAATTGTTTAATGAAATTTAATCAAAATCGTTTGAGCGAGTTTTGAGAAAATAGAAAAAAATATTCAAAAAGTACATCAGTAAGGTACTAGTACCCTTTAGCCGATTTTATTCAAAAGCCTCGTGGTGCAAGCGACGAGGATACCTAGCTTAAATATAAAATTTCACGAACGTTTTTTCGTTTTTGAGAAATCTTGTTCAAACACATATAGACCATTTTGTGAGATCGATTTTTTAGAATCGGGGAACCTCAAGACGTGTATTTTCGTCGAAATCTCGAGATACATATATAAGTAAGAAAAAAACTCCCCCATCAAAAGTGGTCTAGTTTCAAACCTGTAAAATAAAAATATATCTCTAACAATTAACTTTAGTAAAATAATAATATAAAAAAATATTATTATCGTCATTTTGAACCACTTTTGCTTGAGAAATTTTTTATATCATTTATCCTTTAGGCTCTCCTAAATAGGAACTAGCAGTTGATTAGGAGCCCGGTCCAAGCCTAACCTGATTATATATACATCGCGTCGGAGTCTCAATTTTGTTGTACTCACAAAATGGTAATCCGACCGGGTTTTACTCAGTATGGTGGGTGGTCTCTGTGTGACGGAGTATGTGTTAAGTGTTGCTCTAACAACATCTCAAAACACCTGCAAAAAATACATCTCTTCTCTTGTTAGAACTGTCCTTTAAAAAACGATTTATTTAGTATATTATTGTTTTGATTTATTTCAAAAATATTAATGTAATTCTAGCCTGTATATATTTAAAAAAAATTTTCTTCAATGTTTATTTTTAAAATTGCACAAGTTTCTAGTACCATACATTCAGGAAGTAAAAAAAAATTATTAAAAGATTTTATTAAACTTATTGAGAATAATTTTAGAGGCCAAAAGGCCAAGGAAATGCCATGAATTGCCTATAAAATGAATTTTAATTTAATATTTTTTTCAATTTTTTGTTTCTTCTTTCTGTCTTTTCACTTCCTTTCGGGTTAATGAATTTTTGATTATTTTATTCACAAACATCTCCTAATTACGATTTAAGAAAATTGCCGAATTCAACATTTGGAATGTGGAAATGACTCTGAAACAATTCACATTAATTACATTTATTAATATTTCCTTTTATATAATTATTGAACTGCAGTAGGAAATAAAATGCACTCGGCTTTATTGTAGTAAAATAATTATTTATTGTCTAGAGCGAGAGAGAGATGTTGCAAAAGTGTGCGCCATAGCATCCTTGGAGAACCCTGGCTTTCATGGACGAGAAAGGGCACTCCCCCCCCCCAGTCGGAGAAGACATAAAAAATCTGATGGTGCTACATAACTTTTACTTTTTAATTTTGAATATTTTATGCGATCAGTACTTTTATATTGTTTGTTATTTTTAGGCATATGATCAGAGAGGCTCTGTAGAAGACCGAGGGTCGTTATTAGTGAAAATTCTTCATATTCCAAAAATGGGTGATTTTTTTGAAAAATTATATAAATAATGTTGCTTAAAATTTAACTTAAAATAACTTTTATGTATGTAACTTTTCTCAAATATTAAAGATTATGAAAATATAAACTAAAAATCTCGATATAGATTTTTTTCACGATCCTAATACTTTCTCACTATATTTTTCATATATAGTTAAGAAAAAGTAAAAACTAAAGTATTACTCAAGGGCTATTCATATTAATGTAAAATCAAAATATGCTTTGTAGAGCTTTTTAATTAGGTAATTGGTATACAAAATTTTAAAAATATCGTTAGAGCAAATTTTGATAAGATCTACAAGAAATAAAAAGTAAAACAGTAGGCTTCGGATGTTTAAGCAAATGCCTATATTTTACGAAAGGGCCTATTAAAAATTTGAAAATATTTCTTGGCGAATATCGAGAAATTAATCTATCCTATGAAAGTCTATTTTTGCTTATTTCAGACTTTTATGCTTATTAGTGCATCCTAATACTTTTGACATTAAGTAAAAGGAAAAATTTTTTATTTATTTTTAATACATAAAACATAATAATGTATATATATTATTATTATAAAATTTTTAAAGTATCATAGTTTTTTTTTTATTCTTACACAAAATGCCTACATCAAAATCTCCAATAAATTGTAAAAAAAAAAATTTTTTTAAGATTTTTTTCGAATTCATTTTTTCTCTTCAATTTTTAATGCCTTTTTTCCTATTTTAATAATTTTTTTATTGCCTTTTTAGGCGTCTGAAACGCATTTTCTTAGTGCCTAAACATCTGATGTCTATATATCAGTAAATTTCTAGTACCGGTTGGCCTGTTTTGCTCAAAAATTTCTTGTCACATACTCATGTTAAGCTTAGTTTATATTTATAATTTCATCCTTCTAAGATGTAGAGTTAAGCCTATATTTTGGGTACAGACACACAGACTCTATAGCAAATAAAGGAAAAAAAATTTTGTTGAGTAATAAAATTTTGCATTCTTGATACCCCAATGTTTGCTCTCCTTGAGATACACTTATATAGAGAGGTGCTCGCGAGATTGACACCCCTGTGTTTTGATCTTCTATCTAGCAACGCCTGTGGCACGCCGCACCAACTAAGTTTATAAGTTTATTTGTTTGCCTAAGTGAAAGGCATTCTTAAGAATGGCAAAGGCATGATCGTAAAAAAAAGATTTCAACGAAAATACACGTTTTGAGTCTAGAAAAATGGCATCGCAAAATAATTTGTGTGTGTGTGTGTGTGGGTGTGGATATGAACAAGATTTCTCAAAACTGAAAAACGTTCGAGGCTGAAATTTTATATTGCACCTCGAAGCTTTTCAATAAAATCAGCCAACGTGGACTAATGTACTACTGGGTAACGATATTATATTTAAATTCATAAAAATCTTTATATTGTCTACCATTAACATGTAATAAATGTTCACG
>JAAAKE020119862.1:0-11091 GCA_010014785.2 Anisolabis maritima | reverse complement strand
AGTTGAAAAATTTAGTTGAATATGTATCCGTACTTTTAATATTTTAGAGAAATATGTGCATCTATCTACATTTCTTTGAATCTCAGTCGACTTTTCACCCACTTCAATTAACTTACTCTTTTTGTTTTTTACATTTTAAAAAACCTTCATTAAGAGAAAGATATCTTATTTTGAATTTTGAATTTTTTTTTTTTTCTAATATTTAAATTCAATCACTAAATGAATAAAATTTAATCAACGACATTTTGATTATATTATTCCGGCCTTTTTAAAGACTTGAATTTTCATAAAATAATTCTTTGAAAAATTGGCCTTGTTTTATAAAAAACTTTCTGAAGAAAGCCGAAAGACTGCGACCGAAAGGTTTATATTGGTTTAAAGGACATACAATAATGTTATTAGAATTATTTTTAAGTTCAAATAAAATTTTTCTACTCCCTGGACCACCTCATATAGAAGATCCTTCCAGTTAAGCAAGACCAATCACGGCTGAAATTCGGTTTGGTGGCTTCTTGGAACAAACATGTAAGAATATTATACATCGGTGCGACTTTTCTATAACCTCGCATAGGATATAGATAATGCTAGTCAAGTTGCTCTTTGTTACTCCTCCCCGGCAACAGAATTCTCATTTGATCATATTATGTAATTAGTTCTTTCTTAGAGTAGGAATTAATGAGGATTTATTGTCCCCTTATCCCTATTTTATAAATTTATAAGTATTAATAATATGTTGATGGGTGAAACTTGGTCTATTAATAGTAAATTGGATTTATTTGAGGAACTTATTTTATATTTGTTGTTGAGGAAATTTTTTCTTTTTTATTAATATTCGTATTTATAATATATACGTTATCTAACCATATTTATTTGAAGCAATTGGTATCAATTACTCATAATTAATTTTTTGCAATTCATTAAAAAAACATTTTGTGGGATTTAATTAGAATGAGGGCATTGAAATAATAACAACAATGCCTTTTAAAATAATAAAGAATACATTCCATTAATCTTTGGGAGTAAAATGAAATAAATTTTTTATTTTTTCTAAAAAAGAGAGTAAATCAAAGGACGGCATTTGCTCCATGATCTAGAATCAAATAAGGGCTGGATGGACATCGAGTGACAAACATGCAAATCAAGATGTTTCAACAGTTGGGAGAATCAACGAGATATATGCATTGGCTTCTTTAGATTTTAATATCAAATGGTGAGCAGAACTATTTAAATGAGTTAGCAAGACTGTTGCTATGACGACCTAATACAAGGTCACTGACTAGACAGTTGCTAGACTGTCACCTAGATGGGGTGGTAAGAATTTTTTTGGAGGTTGAAAGATCTCAAGGCGACGACGGCGACGCCGGCGACGTCCGAATTCCATTGAGTAGAAGAGATCAAAGGGCGATTTATTTGGTCGAATGCACCCCCTGGAGGTGACCACGTGCGGATGGGATGCGATGCGATGCGCGGCGGCTGCGCCATCCCATCCGCGTGCCGCCCCCGCACCGTCGGCGCCGCCACCGCCCCTGGCTCTGCGTGCAGACAGTCTAGACGGACTGGCGGATCGAATCCAGGCCATACCATTTTTAGCTGTTTTTTTTTTTATTTTATTTTATACATATATATGTGTATATATCTATATCTATAGAGAGAGAGAGAGAGAGAGAGAGATATTCCCTCAGTCTGCGCACAGCTTGCGTCACTTTTTTGCGTTTTATTATTATTTTTTTTTTATTTTTTCCTCTCTTTTTTTTGTTTTTATTTTTTTCGGTGGTCTTTTTAAACCTTGTCTTGCGTACTAGCAAGTCTGGTTCGCCTATTGATTTTTTTTTCCACCCATCCCGTCATTTCATCTCTGGTTTGGTGCGGGACCAAGAGGAGCAGAGGAGAGTCGCGCAGCTTCGAACAGGGGTACCGGGGGTGACTGGCGAACCAGCGATAGACGCGCCACGCGCGCGGGACGAAACTTTCAAAGAGAATCCTGACCCAACCTAAAGGCCTAACCTTTGGGCTAGGCAATACGATTTGTGTGTCGGGTGTGTGCCATAAACAAGGGTCCCGCTCCCTTTCATAATTATTTCGGTACACACATCCACTATCTGATAAAGTTTGGGGGCTCTAACAGAAAATTTCCATTTTTTTTTGGACTGGCTTTTCGATTTCTCTCTTTGATTCCATTTAAGCAAATTTTTTAAAGGAAAATAAATATTTAGTAAGGGCTAGAAAACTAAATCTAGGAATTTTTATTTATCATTTATGATCAGAATTATATTATTACACTATCTGGAAGGCGGGCCTTGCGCCATCTGTAGGTTTTCAAATTAAATTGCTTGACCAAAATAATGATTAAATCTTTTTTCCTGCTCTTTTTCTTGTTTCTAAATGTTTTCTATCTATTCAAAATATTTATTTAAAATAATTGGCATCCAAATAATTATGAAAAATAAATAAACATTTTTTTTAAGTTTTCCTGAGGCCATTTTTCTGTCTTTATTTATTTATATTAATTGGTGTCCAATGTATTATAAATAAATTTTTCTCGCTCAGAAAGGGAAGCGGACCATTGGTCTTTGATACGTAATGCGAGACCTCTACCCCTGCACCAAGGCTGCACCAAGGGACAGGGCATTTTATGAAATTTTATTAAAATGGAAGAATCTATGAATCCAAAAGCCCTTTCTCTTGATCCAGAGGCCAGAGGCCTCGAGAGGTTCGCTGACATTAAATTGGCTACCAATTAATATAAATAAATAAAGACGGAATCTAAATGGTCTCTGCCTAAAAATACCTTTAAAAAAATTAATAATGACAATGTCTTTTTTTTAATTTGATTTGGACCGTATAGACCCTCCTACCACCCCCATTTATTTACCCGAGGTGCGTGTACGGAGAGACACTCCTCACACCCAGCCGACCTCTGGCCGTAGCCATTTATCGGCACCAGTGAAGTTACTTTATTTCCTAACTCTAACTCCTCCTCCTAAATTCATTTCTAGCTAGCTAACTACTCCTATAACTAATTCCTCCCGATCCCTTTCAACCAACCTATTGTATGCTAGGGAGGATATCCTAGTTTGAGGAGGGACTCTCAGCACCGACTTGTTGTCTACTCCTTGCGAAGAGTGCATCATTGAGAGAGAATCCTTCTTTAAGTGCCTTCCATACGACGGGGTGTCACAGCAACTCCCTCTCCTCGTAGAGTTGCCTGCGGGCTCTAATGTGGTGGGATCCAATGTTCCAATCCAAGGTGAGGATTGTTTGAGGATTTGTTGACATTAAATATTTTTATTTAATGAAAAAATTCTTCTGCCCAGGATGTGACACCGATCTGTGCAGAACAGCGACATCCTACCGTTTGCTCCATAGAGCCCTCTAATAAGAATGTCTCATTAGCATGACGCATAATTCATGATTTAATCCTTTTCTGTTTATGGGACTAAATGAGAAAAATTATTTTCCGATATGAAGGATTTACAGTGTAGCGATTGTGCATTCATAATTATTTCTTTTTATTTAAAAATATTTCGAAAGTATATTTTTAGATTAAGCGGCCCCCGGAAGTAGAACCCAGGATCTCCAGCCTATCCGGGGCACCGCTTCCTTTGCACCAAACCACCTCTGAAGGGGTCGAGCGTCTGGACGCATGGACCGCTTGATCTACCAGCTAAAATATTCTCACGAAATATTTTAAAATATAAACATCATCGTCAAGTCCGCTACAAGGCATATAATGAATACTAATGTAGAATTCAATTAAATAGGTCTTACATATTATTTATATTTCTTTCAATATATTTATATATTTCTTCTTATTATTGAATGTATTGATAAGTCCTACATCTTTTTCCATCTTGGTCTCAAAGTTTGTACTAATTGAGGAGGGGCCCTCTCAATTTAGGTCTGTAATATTCTTCCTTATTGAAGGAGGGTAGTTTATTCAAAAATTAAAAAAATCATATTAAAGGCTTAGTAGATTAGAAATAAAATTTTATGAACGTAGGCTTATATCTGCGCTTATCTCATCTGCATCTATCCATCCATAATCTATTATTTATTTTTCTTTAAAAAAGAAGAGAGTATTGGATTCGTATTTCCTTCAAACCCATATAAAATTTTAACATTCTCATATCAAGGCAAGGTGATCTATATAAAACCATAAATCTTTGGATCCATCAAAGAGAATTTAAATAACATGTTCCATGTATTATAACTTAATAAAATAAAAAAAAAATATATAACATGAACATACTATATTAAATTTTCTTTTTTTTATGATTATATAAATAAATAAAGTAAAAATCCTTTTGATCCAAATTAAATTTCATAAAAAAAAAAGAGAGGGACAATATTTGAAAGAATTATTTTAAAATATTCTACTAGGAAAATTAAATGGAAATTCTTTCTGAATGAATATAGCCTTATATAAAATATATTCTTATTAGCCATGTACTGGCCATGATATTAATATATTCAGTCATAATTGTCATTATTCCAGGGAAAGCTTTCCACTTCCTCCAAAACTTCAAAAATGATAAGTAAGATTGGATTTTGGATTTGGCAATTTTCAAGTTTTTTTTTTGGCAAGAAAAACGATCTTTAAGAAAACTCTTATATCTCCAAATGGGAATTATATGGAAATATTTTTTTGATATAAAAAGCTTACTTTTGAGGAGAGAGCATACCTATTTGTCTCGCTGATTATAAAATTTGTTTGTTTACTTTCTCATAAAGCCCAAAGTGCTATATATAAAACATTTTTTTTTTCAAAACGGATCTCCACGAATGAGATCTCCTGGGGGCGTTCTCACCTCTGTGTCTGTGTTTCTAGATAGGGTTAGCCGAACGGCTCAACGGATTGAAATAAAATTTTATAAGAAGGCAATATTAACTTTTGGCAACTCTCAAAGCGATGCTTCATTTGAAGTTCAAACTTAAAAATAAATCTAATCTAATTATTATTATTAAAAATCATATTTAAAGTTAAAAGTTAATGATTTTAAACTAAATAAATACATATATAAAATTCATTTACTTTTAATTTTGTTTGAAAAAAAAAAATTATATCTGAATAAAGGTGAACTGGGCAGATGTATATTCGGAGAAATAAGACCAGCCGTTTTTTCGTCAGTTGTTATTTAACATCACTTTATTAACACATATTTCGGCTAACATGACGTCAGAGATCCTCAGTTCAACAAAGTAAACATGCGTAGCACCGACGATGCCTGACTTCATATTTGCTAATAAAGGGATGTCAAGTAAGTAAAAAGTGGATGGGTTTATTTTTGTGAATGTTTTATATTTCTTACCTTTTAAGAGATATCACTCTGGATTAAGGTTATGGGAGGAAACGTATTTTTTCTCTTTAATTTTTGAAATAAAAAATAAAAATCCTTTGAACCAAATTAAATTTCATACTAAAAGACAAAAATTTTTAAAATCTCCCTTAAGCAATATTAATATTTTTAAGTGGAGATGACGTTTTTCATAATTTTTTTTTTTTTTTTATGATTGAATGAATCTATCTCTTCTTTTTAGTTCATAATATTATATTATTAAAAATCATATTTAAAGTTAAAAGTTAATTTAGTCGAAATCGAAAAATCATCCATTTGTGAAGATGAGTTAGCTTCTGACCGTCCAACGACCAGACAATAATAAAATTTCAACTCAAGTGAAGAAGAGACCCCGGACGGCTGGGTCATTATGATGATATCGACTCCTCCGTACCAAGCAACCAACTAATTTGAGACCGTGAAATTCTACATAAGCTATGCATCAGTTGCTCGATGAGAACCCGAAATTAGGTGTACGTATGCGTATGTATGGGTAAAAAAGCAATAAGAAATTCTTTAAAGAACGGGTTAATTATATCAATAGTTAAAAATGTAATAATATTTTTAAAGAGAAGGCCAAGAAGAAGAAGCCATTTTGCAAAAGGTTATAAAAATTGGAAAAATTAACGAACCGAGACTCACTCAAGGAAGAAGCCTTTCTCTTAAAGCGTTAATTTTTTGTGATGGTTTTTTAAGCAAAACCGTTTTGATATTCGTATATATAAATATATGCACGAAGAGAGTCTTGTGAGACAATACAGAGATTGAATAGACAACGACGACGACGACGGTGAAACCGCGCAGCGCACCCTTCCTCTTTTTTATTCATCATTTGAATATCATCTACCTGGTAATGTCTTAACGTTTTTTTTTTCATCCACCCATTCATTCATTCAAAGACTATAGGCTCATAAAAAAAAGGGTAGAGAGAGAGAGAGAAGGAAATAGTTAAACAAAAAAGACAATCGTTTTTTTAGATCCCTTATAGGAGGAGGGGTTTCTTATTTACGGCGAATTAAAATCTAATAAACAAATAATTACATAAAATAAATCAATATGAATAGATGATTTTATTCTTTGAACTCAATAAAACATGAGAACAAAAGTAAGATAGCACCAAAGCAGGGATAAAAGAAGAGAAGAATTTTGGTCAGGAGAGAAAGAAGGAAGGGAGTTATTTTTTAAGTAAACGCATGGGAATGAATATATTACTCACCCAGTCCATAAAGTACTTTGAAATTCTTCTGCTACTCATGAATTTAGCTGTACATATGTTATAGGCCAATACTTGTGCCCTCTAACGAGCGAGAAATATTTTTGCCCGAATTTTGGCGCCGCCCTTTGATTGCAATTACTTATTATATTATTTTTTATTTATTTATTAAATTCCCTAAAGTCAAATTCACAGCTTATGTTTAAGAGATAATTTAAACGCTTAATGCATAAAATAATGTCAATAGATATATTGGCACCATCAGTAAACATGCATAAACTCTTTCTAGAAAGCATGTTTTTACTGGCACAGTATATCTATTGGCATGTAAACATTATTTTATGCATTAAGCGTTTAAATTATCTATTACAACATAGGGCTCATATTTTAAAAGTAGGATCATTATTTATATTTCAATAGATAGATAAACAATAAAAATATATAATTAATATAAATAAATAAGAACGGAGTCTAAATGGGCTCCGATGCCGAAAAAGACTTAAAAAAATATGCATGACAAACATTTAATTTTCACAAGTGGCTTTTCACCTGGTGCCTTTTTCTTCTAAAACAATGCTTGCTCTTATCCTACATTGTTAAAAGCAAATGTGGCTTTTAATCAGAGACGAGACTGAAACGTTTTTTAGAGAAGGGAGGGGAGAAGAGCATAATTTTTGAATCAATATACCCGACTTGGCCAAAATTTTACTAATTAATTCAATTTGACCTTTTTGTTTGCCAACTAACGAAAATTTGTTAACTCTGAGAAGCCTGGTAAGAGAGGGGGAGGGGGGCAGGACCCCTTCCCTCTCTTGTCTCTTTTAATAGATTAAAATACTTTTTTGTAAAATTATAATTTTTTTTTTTAAATTTTCATAGAGAAGTGATATGAATACCATAAAATAGAATCATCATCATCCTTGGTGGCATTAAAAAACTTTTATATTTTCTCTCTTTTTTTTACTGCTAATTTAATCAGACTCAATCATCAAAGAAAACAAATCTTTGAAGTAGTTTAATACTTTTGTTGAGATGTTAACAGAATGAGCAAAAAAAAAAAAGAAGAAATTAACGATATATTACGAATCAGAATGAGACATAAAAAAGTTATTTATTAAAAAATTTGAATGTAAGAAAATTATTACTTTAATAAATAAAGAATGGAAGATGCTCTGAGATTAGAAGGCATAATTTGATAATTTTACTCGTTTCTTTGAGATGTCAAGAGAAAGGAATCCCTGTCCCTTGGTGCAGAGGTAGAGTTCTCGCCTCAAGTACCAAAGATCACTGCTTCGCTTCCCTCGGCGCAAAAATTATATTATATTAGCCAATTAATATAAATAATTAAGGATGAAGTCTAAATGACCTCAGGTGCCGAAAAGGAATTAAAAACCTGTCAATAGAAAGAAAAATTTAGTAATCATTAAAAATTTAATCCCCCTTTTAAATGCGTTCATGTTTCCAAACCCCAGCAAAAATGCAGCCATTGAATGTTACTAAGGCTCTGAAACTTTTGAATCAAAATGGTTGAATTCTTGTAGAATTATTACACTATAAGTGAGATTGAATACCTACAAATTTTTAATTAACTTAGGAGCTGAGAAAATAAATTTTTAAAATGCCTAAGTTTTAAGATGACCAAATTTTTGAAATTTTGCTATGAAAATTTAAGAGAAAGATTTTTGGGTGTAATTGGAAAAAAAACTTCTCGGTTCAGAATATTTATTTTCCTTCATTGGGGACTCAAGTGACCAATCAACACTTGTATCAAATATTTTCTTGCTTCGAAAAATTGTTATAAATACAATCTTGTTGCAAATGATTTGCTCTATGATTGCCTCGGGTTTGAGAGTTGACTGCTTAGCGTTTCTAACGGAAGCTGAACGCCCAAGACCTTTATTCTAGAGAAATACATTGATATATTTATAACGATTTTTGAAAAGAAGAAAATAATATTTTGAGTTTTCGAAAACTCCCCAAAATGAAGGGAACTAAATATTCTGGGCCGAAGTTTTTTCTTCTTTCTCTCAGTAATCCGGTTAAGTTGGAAAACTCTGCGTAAATTTTGCTACTAATTTTTTTTACACTAATTTTTAATTCATCAAAATTATTATTTTCATTTTATTTCTATTTACTTAATTCTTTACCCAAAAAAAAATGTTAAAATAAATAAATATTTTGGTAAATGATGTAATCAGACCATTAGTTCTTGAAATGACTTGATGTGATCGAGAGAGTAATTTTTATGGGGTTATGATGAGGTATTCATCTTGAGAGTAAGTGACTTTTTACAATGTAATTAAAGAGAAGTAAAACTATTGTAATGCATTAACATAAATCACTATACAATCTAATACCAACACTAATCAAATTTTCTAGTGGAATGTACTTAGAATAATGAGAAGTTACTATTATAAGTAAAAAAAATTTTTTTACAAGTGAATCATTATTTGAATTAAGAGCTTAAAATGACATATCGTTTCACCCTTCTTTGTATAGGAAAATTTTGAGTTGACGAGACCCACTTCCGGTTACAGGATCGTTAGAAAAAGTATAGTGCACATCTACGGACTATGCCTGATTATAAGGTCTGGTGATTTGGGCAATTACGCAACTTTAAATGACGAAAAGTGCTATCACAGTTTCGTTTTCATTAAAGAGAGAGAGAGAGAGAGAGTGATTATGTTCCTTCTAAGGCATGAAAATTGAACGACTCTGGCCCCTAAGTTTCTGGAACAACATTAAATTTTACGGCAAAAACATACAGAAGTGTGACTTTTTATAAAAAAAAAATAAAAATATTTCATATTTTAATATATATATAAGGAAATAAAGAAAGCCGCTCCCAAGTGGTGGCAACTAATTGTCCATCTTCCAAAAAAGAAAAGGATTGTTTTAATTACAAATGAAAAATGAAAAATAAAACAATTTTGTACACATTTTATTTACGGGTTAAATTTTTAAATTTTAGCCTCGCCCACACCCCGTGACCTAGAGGTTAAAGGTATTGACATTGTCAATATTGATAACCTTATAAGCCAAGGAGTATGAGTTCGGATGCCGGAGAGTCGATGAAAATTTATTGGATACCAATTGATGTAAATAAATATGCCTGGGACATTGATCGTACATAAAAATATAATTAATTGTTTAAAAATCTAAATAGCCTCAGATGCCGGATAGATTAAAAAATTCTTCTTAATTTATTCTTTAGTATATATATTTATATTTAGTATTCCTCCTCAAAATTTGAAATGACGCCAATGGTCAAATATGAAATTTTTTGTTTTTCGACATCGGAGGCCATAAAGACATTTACAATAAATCACATTATATAGTAACTAATAAGCTAACGGTCAACTATTATTTAAATAATTGGAAGCCAATATAATTTTAATAATTGCCCAGGATGGGAAGCGAATCACCTAATTCATCCATGAAGCTAGAGATCTACCTCTCGTACATTTTCTATTCTAATAAGTCCTGAAAAATGAATTTTTGCCAGATTATTATTGAATGTATGATAGAACCATCATTTATTTTATCTTCTCAAAAAACATGAAATACAAAAAAAAAAAAAAAAGAGGAAAAGTATCCCTCAAAAAGAAAAGAAAGAACGAATTCTTTTGACTATAGCATTTTATATATTAATAATGAACGTATTAAGCAAAGAGATGAGAAAGGGTGAAAAGAAGAAAAAGTGTACAAGAAGCAAGCAAAGTATCCATTGGCGTTTTGGATAAGGTAAGAGAGAGAGAGAGAAAGAGAGAGGACAAAAGGGCCCAAAGGAGAGAGAGAATCGCATCTGGCGGCCACTCTAAGAATGGCTCTTAATAACCGGGAGGCCGTCGTGCATTGGCCACGGTCCGTCTGTCCGTCCGTCCATCCCGTCCAGCTTCAGACCTTGGTTCCCATACATTAAACATATGTTTGGGACAAGCGCGCGCCTTGTTGCTTGCTTGCTCTTCGGCTCATTCATCAAAGCCTTATCAAAATTACACCAGCCGGCCAGACCCCCCTCAATTTGCCTCCCCTCTCTCTCTCTTGAGATGTGTTAATATGTACAGCCCATATATAAGAGCCATTTTGCCTTGTAGTAATCAAAGGGTTCTCTAGATTAGACCAACAGACAGACCCCGCATACTTGCTCTCTTTCTTTCTGAGGCAGTTTATTATTTTGTTTTATGAATGAATGAGTAATCACCAAAGCATTTTGAGAATTAAGAAGGAGGCTTGCATGGTTCATAAGTCAAGTACGAGTACAAGAGGGTACATGTAAGTATAAATAAAAAAGAGGTTAGAAAAATAATTTTGCCAAGATAGTTTATTATCATTTCTCCATGGAAGGGAACAATTTTAAATAAGAATTCGTGGAATTAAAAATAATTAATTCATGTTTGAACAATACCAGATCAACTCAATATTCTTATAAATATAAAAATTCTTCTTTTTCAATTTTATAGTATAATAATAAAAGTCTTTATTTTTGAAATTATTGTAGTCTTTTCAAGTAAAATTTTAAAAAAAGAGAGATAGGTGTTT
>JAAAKE020119851.1:0-12169 GCA_010014785.2 Anisolabis maritima | reverse complement strand
CCCCCCCCCCCCAATCAATATGTCATCAACGTATGTTAAATAATTTCCAATAAGGATAATATAGAAACATATTAATTAAAATTTTGTGGTCATCATCATCATCATCATCATCACAAGTCAGTGTGTGAATCATTAACCGGCATGAGATGACAGTTTGGCGGTGTCGATGTGACCCTCACAGAGAAGAGCATGGTAATTAGTAATTACAGTCGTGTCCGGTTGTCTTCCGAAGCCACCGGAAAAACTAAGTGAAAATTAACTGGGAAAACAAATTTATTAACTCGTCGTCGTCAGGGACGACTACCGTTCCGGTATTTAATTCAAAGAAGAAGACGAAGAATAAGAAGAAGAGGGTCCAACTACAACAACAACAAAAGAGCGCACTATCTCGAAGATACCAAGTTGACCAAAGTGAGTTTGGTGTATAATTATATGGAGTAAAAAAAAAATAACGGAAGCTGTGTGTCAGATTTAAGAGAGAGAGAGAGATCCCGTTGCCTATGGAAACGAGACTCAAAATCCGGAGGCCTCAGGCATCCAAGTCAGAGACAAATGTCCTCCGATTTGCAGTGGCGAATTCCTTGGAAATTAGAGTAGAAAAAATCCAAGCGAATAATTAATAATGTTATTATATAAATAAAATTATTAATATGACTATAACATCATATATTTTATTCTTCACGGGGTGGGGGCTGAACACTATTGATTATGCTAGATATATGAAAAGATATCTCAAACTGTTATTAATTCATTTTTTTTTTCATAACTGGACTTAGACCACTTTCAAATAAAACAGCTCATATAATAACATCCCGTAATTATATGTACAAAAAAATGAACAAGCATTTTTTCAAAAATTTTCCCTATAAAAAGAGAAAATTTATTAGTTGGAAAGTATAACCATAAAGGGACTCGAGTATACACTCTTCTAAGAATTTATTATGTTTATTTGTGTTATCTTGTAGATAAATTTACAAAATTAATTTTAAAATATTAGATTAAATATAAAATTCCCCGATTTGTTTTGAATGACAAAAAAATATCTCGCAAAAGAAAATAGGGAAATTTTTTTCCTCCTTCACAAAAGCTATCCTAGACAGGTGATTTGAGGATTTAAAAAATTTTTCTTTATGGAAATTTTATATATAATTTCTACTTCACACAACAATTTGTACTTTTTGTATTATTATTTACAATTTATAATCGTCATTTTCCATTACACATGAAAAAAAAAATTTGAAAAGATAATTAAAGTCGACTCTCTTTTGTATCATAATTAAACGAATTTATGTTGCTATTAATAATTTTTAAATATATGTGATTGTGATTGTTTCAATTTATTGCAATTTTTTTTTATTTTTATTTTTGCAATTTATGCATCTCACCGGCCATAAATTTTCTATTATGCAATCACATTATCTGCCTGCCGATGGCTGATTTTATTCGATATCGACCTCAGGGCCGAATCAATCATAGCTTTAGTACTCGAGTATGACACTTAAATTCAAATGAGGCCATTATGGACCAAGATTAGGGTTAAAGTTGAGTCTATGGACCCTCCCGGTTTTATGGCTCACTCCTTTGGAATATGAAGAATTAATTTGTTTTTATTCGTGACAACAAATTTAAAAGAGTTTATACCTTTTTTTATAATAAAATTTTTTTCTTTTTAATCCAATTTGCAGTGTCAATGCTGACAGGTCATCTGATAGCAATAATATTCCATTTTTTAAAGTATTTTTCTAAAATCATTTAAGTAAAAGGAAGAATAAATCACTCCCACGTTGTAGCAAAATAGTATTTGATCATATTTAATATTCACTTATATTTATAAATAACAATAGCTTCTTCATCGCTTCTTTTTTCAAGTATATGGACTTCGTCCATTTTTAATTAATTTAGTTTTAGCGATACGCAATGCTTATATAGATACACTGGCGCCA
This sequence comes from Anisolabis maritima, assembly GCA_010014785.2. Classification (NCBI taxonomy): domain Eukaryota; kingdom Metazoa; phylum Arthropoda; class Insecta; order Dermaptera; family Anisolabididae; genus Anisolabis; species Anisolabis maritima. The sequence continues at coordinate 10,226 of JAAAKE020119851.1, read as the reverse complement.
GTTGAGTAACTTGCATCCTAGAAAGGCTTTTTATGTGCATTTCATTTGCTTTTGAGACTATTCACGTTTAATCCATGCTTTAAGTAAGTAGAAGATGGCGGCTGAATATCTGATAACAAAAGACGATAGAAGAAAGAAATTTTAAAAAATGTTTTTGTTATATAAAATTTTCTATTCAACCGATTCTTTCTAATTTCTTTAGGATGGTACATCCTGCATAAAAGTAATTCTTAATACTTAACATATTGGTGCAATGCAGCCAAAATGAAAATTTTGCTCTTATTATATTAATATAAAATTTATATTTTGACCTATTCTTCCCATTTTATTTAGGTCAAAACTGATAAAAAAAGCAAAAAAAATTTTTTTTTTCAATTTAACACAATAAACGCCTCTTTCCATCCTGCACCTGTCACCAAAATTCATCACTCGGCAATCATCTGGTGTTGCAATCAACAATTGTTAAAATTTAACGTTAGCTTTACGAAAAAAAAAAAAACGAATGTATCTGAACAAAACCAATGAACCAAATTTAATATTTTATTTGCCAATAATACATGAAACATTAGGGATTGCTCTTATTCATTAAAATCTTAAGTAGACGGAAAATAACAAAAGAAGAGGCGGTAGGGCGCGCGGACAAAGTCATGAAAAAATAAAGTAAAAATAAAAAATAAAAATAACTGTTGAAACAAAAATAAAAAAAGATACAAAAATACAAAAAAAAAAAAAAGTCTAAAGATTCAACTAGCTATAAAAAAGAATAAGAAGAATATGCAAAAATCAGCAATCCTTACTGCACATAAAATTTTATGAGCTTTCATTTATATATATATATATATATATATCAAACAAAATATTTCCTTTAGTACACTCTTATTTCCTCTTTTTTTCAGTTTTGACCTAAATAAGTGGGAAGTATCAGTCAAAATATAAAAATTTTTATATTAAAATAATAATATATATATATAATTTTTTAATTAAATAAATAAATTATAAGATTTGTTCTCCCCTCAAAGGCGGGAAAGAAGAGCGCATTGAATTTGGGATGCAAAAAAAGGTTTCGAGAAACGCGACTCCACGTGAAGGCCTGATCCAAGAATAGACTCGAAAGATGGTCACAAAATTATAGGGAAGAAAAAGGCAAAAATGTTATCCCTTCTGAAGTGGGTATGAGCCCTAAAAATATATTTAAACTTACTTTGTTAATGTCCTATTAACTACAGGGTATCATTAACAAATTTTTTTAAATTTCTACATCCATTCCATTATTAGATGAGCACACCATTCAATATATAATTAGGTTCAAATATCTTTTTTTATGTGTCGTGATCGTGTTTGCTCACCATCAATTTGTTAAATCGGTTGTGAAATTTCAAAACGAACGAACGAATGAGAATGTCATTCGGGTCAGTGTCTGGTGCGAAACTTTCATCTCTTATCTAGTTAAATATATCATTTAATTACTTATTTTATTTTATAAGAATATTTTAAATAAGCTTATCTCTTTAATAATTGTAATTCTATCCGAGCAGACCACCTTTGTATTTATATTTAAATCTTAGCGACTGATTGATTGTTTCGGACCTTCCTGAGTTCGAAAATAACATTTTTCGAATTATGTCTGTGTGTATGTGTCGAGAACGCAGATCAACCAAATTTCTCTCCTAAAAATTATTAGCTATACTTGAATTTCTTAACACTCGATACTCTGATTTATTATCCTTCCTTTTGTTTATTGTTTTAACTTTTCTGGAATTAGATGCGGACATACCGAACACACGACATTTGTATAGAAGAGGAATTTAAAAGTGTGTCGTACAACACACTGACTCCACAGGCGTAAAGTACATTTGTTTCATTTGAAAAGAATTTTGCCCTTTTTTCATTTGATCCAGTTTATTTATATATATTCTATTTAAAATTTCTTTAATACATCAGCGGATGATGTAATGCTCTGAATGGGCGGGGTTAGCCATCCACTCACCTAATACTAAAGTAATTGTAAATAGACTATAATATATCTGTTGCTTTACTTATCAAATTTGTTGGATTAGGAGAGGAATTTATAGTTTTTGAAATTTACATCGTAAATAAGGGAAAGACCGTTTCCCTTCTGGAGGGTAAGTAACTAATTCAGATCTACCTAAATTTTTTATATCGAAATAATTATCTCATCTTTTTAAATATTATTACAAATAAAAAAAAAATGGGTTCGATTGAGTGAATTTTACGCTCCAAAAAAATATGAAAGAAAAAAAATTTTCCCAAGAGAATTTTTTTTTTGTGTCTATTATTTCAGAAACTTTTTTTTTTTTATTAACGGATCTTTTAAATTTATTAAAATAATATAATATAATAAATAATTAATAATTAACGGCAATTTTTTAATGGAATAATACCAGAGTGATTTCGGGAGATTTTTAAAGACTCGGTCAGGCAAAGGCTGAACAATGGATGAGTAAATGCGAAGGCCGTCGCTATTTGGCATCTTCCTTATTCATTAAGAAGAAAATGATGATTCAGAAATATCGACATAATAGATAGATTATTAGTGGATGGGTGATCACTTCAAATAAAATTATGATGAGTTTGGAAATAGTCACTATAAGTATTTTTTTATACACTTTAAAATCACGACAAATAAATTGGTATGCACGACACAAATAAAATAAATTACCTTATATTTTATTAGCGACCAGGGTTTCCCAACTGTTTAAGTTCGAGACGACCTTAAAGAATTATCTGTGGCATTAACAAAAATTAATTAAATGAGAAGCCAAATAAATATTAATGAGATCAAATAAAAAGCTAAATTTTTGCCAAAATTATATTTATTCGCAGGTGATTGATATTCCGGAGATTATCTCCAATTCCCCTTCATCAACGGGCTCAACCTAATAATGCCACATATATATGGAACTTGAGAGAGGAGGGCAGATTGTAGAAATTTTCTCTTTTCCTTCAATGACTATCTATGTAGCATTATTAGGGTGAAGGAGAGTTGGAAATATCCGGCAATAATCACCTATGAAGAAATACTTTTGCCAAAAATTTGATCTTCATAAACATTATACTAATTTAAAATTAATTAAATCTTTAGTATATTTTATTATATTTGAAGTATTTTTTTTTTTTTTTTGGCTTTTTTTACTTATTCCTTCTATTGAATTAGGTGAACCTTCAATTTCTTTCATAATCTCAATAGTATTTCATTTTTGCTAAAAAACTAAAAAATAAATTTATTAGAATAGAAAGTTTTTAGTTTGTTCGGAGATTGGAATAAAAATCCCCTCCTCCTCCTCTAATCCTTTGTTATTTACAAAAAAGGAAATAATTTTTAGAGCTTTCAATAAAATAAATATCTAACCAATTGAGGTCTCATTTTTGGCTTACTTATTTAAAAAAAAGGGCGGTCAGAGCCCCAGGCGGTCCAATCTCTAGCTGCGCTTGACAATAAAAAGTTCAAAAATTTCACCGTAGCATATTACTCCCCTTAAAAAAATTAAGTCCAAGAGCAAAATAGCTTCCTACTTTAAGATAGAGATAGAAAATTTACGAATCCACAAGTTTTAAAAAATTCTCTCCATTACTTCCATTTGTGGGTGTGAGTTGTTGCATGACATTTTAAATTTCATTTAATCTATCATCATCAAATTATATACTATTTAAGTTTGTTATCATCCAAAGCGAAAAACGACCTATTACAAATAATATTCTTTTACTTTTAAACTTTTGAACTTTAAACACATTTCTAAATTATCCTCCATATTTATGTTAATTACCAACCATATAAAGATTGCTACTAATCTCATTGGTTTTCGAAATGTCTTTTTCAAATTTATAAAAAATATGATGAAAAATTTGAATTAAGTGTACATAAAATTATGAAGATTATATTTATTTGTTTGACATCACCATAGGAACTCATTTACATCTACAATTGTAACTTGAAAAGAGCTACAATTAAATTAAGGATATTTTTGACATTGTGTCCTGTGTTGATATACACAATCATAAATATTAAGTTAGAATAAATAAGAGTAGATTAGAAAAGAAGCTAATGAGATGGTTGGCATTGTGTCAACAGAATTTGTTACAATGTACAATGGAAAAGACATTCTTATAGAAAAAATCATTTTCTTTGGATGAAAAATGATTAAAGGTTATACCAACGTTCAGTTAGAGTCTAAATAAATAAAACAATTTAATTTGGATGTTTTTTCAGGCACGAGGTACAAATCATTAATTTTAATTAAACTAATTAAAGAAATTTTCTTCTCTTTCATGAAAATCAAATACGAAAAATCCAATTGGTTAAAATTTCTCCGAATGCCGAGAGATATAAGTTGAGGAGGAGAAATTTATTTATTTATTTTTTTCTAAAATAATAGTAGTAAATATGGGAATCTCCCTTTTTTATTATAGAACATTTAATGTTAAACATCTTAAAATCATCAATTTCTAAAATTTTTTTAGTTTATTTTTCTGAGGGCATTTAGGCTTTATTTTTTGCCAATAAAATTTAAATAAATTCATCTATCAGGACTGGAAACTAGCACTGACGCTTGGACCTTGAAGCGAGAACTTTACCTCTACTCCAAAGGTCAGGGCGATTCTAACTAAATTTATAAATATAGACTTATTAAAAAGAAGCAAATTTCTTTGGTGGTGGCAAAAATTTTTAAATCGAAGGTAAAACATATAAACAATTTCTATTTAGGAAATTAAATGTATAAATTCGTTCGATTTTGCTTGCTGGTTATTTCGGTTGCCTATCTTCAGGCAAGCAAACACGAACGAATTTATGCAACGCTTGGGAAAATACTTTTCTTAAATACTTTATTTAATTATATGTAGATCTCTCTTTGCCAGCATCCGGCATCATCTAATCCAGTTTCACCTGAAGACTTACTTTCATTCTTAGTGTTTTCAACACAGATAGTATATTTTATCATAAGTACAAAGAGTGGTAACCGACCACACGATATGATTTTATTATGTGGCTTGGAATTAAAAAATTCCCGAGTGTGCTCATGCTTGATTTAGCCTTGATATTCGCCGGCCGACTGAAGGAGAAAGTCTCCGGAGAACAAACATCCTCCACGCCCTGTGCTCCAGATTTTCCTCTTCCTGCAACCTCCGACCTTTTTCTTTTTGATAAGCGAAGGGACCATGCTGCCCTTGGCAAACTTCCCTCCAGCCTTTTTTCATATTCGAAGATTTTATTCACTGATAATATATAACTAAATATTTATGCGAATACAGGACCTATCTTAAGTACTTTTCGAGTAATGGAAATAAATAAATAAATAATACCCATTCCAATCCTATTCAGATAAGATAAATAATAGAATGAGCCTCATTTCCATTTGCTGTCTTAATCGGGAAAAACTCCCAAGCAAGTCTCGGAGATAGTTGATAAAATTAATTATTTCGAGTTATTATAGGAAAAAAAATAAAAAATTTTAATTATTTATGTTACTAATCAAATTCCATTTCTTTTTAAATGATAACGAATAAAAATTTAAATATTCTTTTTGCGGCGAATTTAAAAGAGCTCTCTACGCGTCAGCGCAAATAAAACCTACAATTTCATTTATTTTACTTTTCACTAAATTTGAAGTTCTCTCTATCATAGTATGGCAAAAGCCCAACACCCCCAAAGGAATTTGATTTGATTTCTCTAAATGAGATGAATGACTTCCCCCTCCTCCTTCCTCCATTATTTACCGGTGATTTCATGCGTTCCCCTTTAAAAAAATTTATTATTACTTCTTACTTCTTGTCCTAGTCCAGGGCGGGTGGGCGCAGAATTATTGTAACAGCAACGCCTCCTAAAAGGGCACCAAGATATGAATAAAGAAAAAATCATTATTGAAACCAAAATAAGGAAGTTTAAGCCACATTCCAAAAAAATTATCATTATCATTATCTGTCACTATACACTGTAAATAGGATTTGATATTTAATATTAAATTTTTTTATCATTATTTAAGATCAAAAATATTTTCATATTATTTAGAGAAGGAGGAGGGGGCTCCTAAAAGTCAAGAACAATCCAAATCTCGATACCGAATTTTTAGACCATTACAATACTTTCCCTATACAACATGTCTGAGAAAGTAAAAAGTTGATTAATATTAGATAGCATTTGTTATATTATATTAAATCATCTCAAATTTTTCGATATACCTAAATTTGACAAATACACTCAAGTGATATTGTTGTAGTGCAGAGATCCTTTCAAACCACGGCCCGAAAGCTCTTTAATCCGGCCCATAAATTAAATATACTAAAATACTAAATATCCATTTTTTTATGAATACACTTTTATGAGATTGAAATATATCAAATCAAAATAGAGGACAAATTTATCTCCTGAACACATCGTCTCTTGAGTCCTATCCCGTGGTGCTGAGGTTGAGGTCTCGCTTAGTCAGTTCGGTTCCCTCTTTGAGCGACAAAAATTTATTTATACCAATTATTATAAAAAAATAAGGAAGGAGTCTAAATGGCCTCAGATGCCATAAAATACTTAAAAAAAAGTTACATCTTGAAATTGGAGAAAATAATCATTTCAAATAATTAATTAATTTGATTAGTTGGTCAAAAAATGCGGCCTTTGTTAAATCCGGCCCCCGGACAAAAAAAAACCTTGATTGTTCTGCAGGTAACTTCCCATAGTATTTAATAATGTCCATTTTTATTTCATTTTTTTAAATCTTTTATACCTCTATCTTCAAAGATATTATTATTAAATAGAAGGAGGCTTCCTAAAAGTAGCATAGTAACTAAATTTGTGAAAATAAAGTAGGTACTTATTTTAAATAAATTTTTTAAATTCCTAATTAGAAAAGAATACATTTTAAAATAAATAAATATCCTATATTTTCTAGAAGAGCACTCTCGCTCTGTGCCTTTTTTTTATATACTTTTATTTATTATTAATGTTATATATCTTTCTCAGAATATGATATATGAATTTCTCTCTCAAAGGTCAAATTTGAAGTGTATTAAATTTGAATGAATTACTTTTAAATAAAAAAAAAAAAAATAAAATAAATAAATAATAAAGAATATATAAAAAGATGAATGGTTATGTCAGTTAAACTATGAAGAGGAATGAATCATGTGGGCTTAAAAGAGATGAATTAAATTTTCTAATGATTAACCCGTGAAAAAGAGAGAGATTAATTTTCAGGGGTGAAATGGAGAGCAATTTGTATGTAAATAATATTGCAATCCCTTGCAAGGATTGATTTTCGTTCATAGAGAGAAGACTTGGTCTAAAAAGGAAAGAGAGAGAGAGAGCAGCTGCAGGTTGACTAAAGAGAGCGAGGTGGGGGGACATGACGGGTGCTCATGAAATGTCCCGACCTGGGAAAACACCTGTTGCACCCTTGGTGTGTTCGAGTCCCGCAAATGTGTCATTCATCATGTTTTATACCTTAAACTCATTTTCGTTTTTGTTTTCTGGAAGATAGACAACCCAAATGACCAACTAATGGATTTTTCTATTAATTGTTCCAGATCTACTCAAGAGTGGACCACGCATGCATAGCTATAAAACCTTCTTAGAAATAAATAGAACGGGACTTGTGTCGTGCTTCTGGAGCAATTAATCAAAAAATCCATTTCGCCGTCTTATGTTCGAAAATTTAAAACGGGATATTTGAGCTTATAAACTAAGCACGGTTTAAGCCTGATGAGTAGAAATGCAATTGGGTTAAATTCATCAGAATAGTCTACTAAAATATCTTAATCAGTAAGGGTGTTTAATTTATAGGTTAAAATGCCTATGGAGGAAGTGTGTTCGATTGCTTCAAGTTTAATGTACTGATTTAAGATAAAAATTAAGTTCCTGAAATTGACATTTCCTAAAATTTAGGGAAAATTGTTCCCAATCCATAAAAAACCCTTTGGTCATATGGGTTGCCTATCTCCCAAGCAAAATCAAACGAATTTAGTCTAAAAATTAGAGGTTTTTCATAACCATTCTTGGGCCCGCGCACTTGTCTGAGGATTCGAAGTCGTATACTGAGCATGCGCAATAAGGTTTCAAGCTGGATTGAAACACAGCGTTATTTTCCATTATCAGCTGCCACTGACCTTTGGTACGTGAAACTTAGTCTCTATCTCTTCATCAAGGGACAGGGATAATTGGATTGTTAAGTATGGATGAACTTCGTCCTAAATATCGTGCATATTAATAGGGATTTTTAGGGCCCCAAAAAATCCATTTATTTCTTATTACTTAATAATGTGAGGACTTTTTTTCGGCATCTGAGGCCATTCAAACTGCGTTCTTATTTATTTAAATTAATTGGTAGCCAATAAAATTTAAATAAATTTTTGTCGCTCAAGACGGGAAGCGAACCACTGACCTCTAGCTCTGCGTCAATGGGCAGAGAAATGTGAGGAATTAAAATGTATTTTTCTTTTTATTCTTGACTAATATTTTTAAATAAAAATAAACTAAAAATAAAGAATTAAAATTTTTTTTTCTCATTTATATAAAAATTAATAAAATTGTTTTTTTCCGGTTTAATCATTTAAATATTCTGATGAATTAAATCAAACGACTTTTCGACCTTCAGATGATACAATAATAATAACAAGAACCTTGAAAGTTTCAATTCAAAAATAAATTTTTAGAATAACGATTGTTATCAGAGATAATTTTAATATTAAATATAACTAAAAGATATAAATAAATCATTAATTGAAGATTTGAAAGGAGATAAATAATTACTAAATTAACATAATATACTTGAATTTTGTGTTCTCAAATTGGAAAACACCAAATAAATAAGGTCACGGCATAATTTATCATTATTTACTACTCTAGAGTAACTAGATAGTTACAGATTTCGAGACATCGTCAGGACAATTTAATTGATCTCTTTGTTAATTTATTTTCTATATGTCTTCCTTTTAAATCCTTATTTATTTCTTTTTTTACGATAGTTCTTTAACTTTGACTATTCAAAATCCTTTTTCAAAAATTTAAGTGGACATTTCGTAGTTGGTTTCTAAATAGTAAGAAACGATTAAATAAATTGTAATTTTCTTTTAAAAAAAATTTTTATTATAAACAAATTAATTTTTTTTTTTTTTTTTTTATTAATAAAATGGAATATATAATTTAAATTCCTTTACAAAAATTTTATCATGATTTATATTAAAAGAAAATAAATAAATAAACAAAAAAAAAAAAAAAAGTGTCAAGTTTATTAATCATCGAAGTGTTGTTTGGGTGTTGTAGGCGAGATAATAAACAAAAGGGAAAATGAATTTGGGAAATAAAAAAAAAAAAAGTTCAGAGTGCATTAAATACTTAATTAAGAAAATCTCAGGAGTCGACATAACTCAAGATAAAATAGTCTCGTTATGGAGGCGACTACTAAATTATTTTAATGCTTTAGTTTATTATTTTTGAAATAAACAACAATAAAAAAAAAAAAAAAAAGAATAAGGAAAGAAAGCTTCAAGTATATCAAGGTCATAATAATATTGCAATGGCAATATTTATGTCTGTCGGTGTGTATGACCGACCATTAGGCTAATATATGCCGGCCAGCATCCGAGCTCAGACTCCATATATGCGGGGCCCTTGGTGGCCCCACCCAGATGGACATTCACACTCTGGTTTTTATGGCCGAACCCATTCGAATTAGAAGGAATTATTCGGTTTCAACTTCCTTGACAGATCACAAAAGGAACGAGAGAGAGAATTCATTCGAAATCTAAACACCAACCACAATTTTATTTCAAAATTTTATTCATTATTCATTATATAAAATTTATTTATTTTTAATTTTTAATAAAAACCTATTTATTTAGCAAATAAAATAACTTTTTAAATTAATATTTTATTTTCGGATTATTGTCTCGTGAGGATTTTGATATAAGAGAACGAATTATGGTATTTATTACTCAATATTATATGTGTGTGATTGTAGTGTGGTGTGTGTAGAACTCTGGTACGCCACTGCATTTATTCAGAGATTAGACCTACATGAGAAAATAAATCATGCATTAGTGATAAATAATTTTCTTTAATAAATTAAAAAATCTAAAAGGAGGAGAGTAGAGGGACCTAATCCATCTTCTTTCTACATTACTGTGTGGATGTGTCTTTTTTTGTATATTTATACTAAAATACTTCCACTTGACCAAATGACATCAACTTTTAATTCACATCTCTGACCGTGAAGTGAAAT
>JAAAKE020119840.1:0-15574 GCA_010014785.2 Anisolabis maritima | reverse complement strand
AGGAATACAACAAAATTGTTTTAAAGCTTCAATATAAAGCTTCATTTTATTTATTGTACTTGCACTCGGCTTCAACTGTAAATCTTCCTCAGACCAGGTAAAAAATACAAGTTATAATTTTTTTATTGGATTTCAATTTAAAAAAAAATAGGCTTCTATTGTCTTAGATTGCTTGTCTGATTTAATTTTTAATACTAGTAGAATAGCAATACATCTTTTTTGGCCAAACATTAAACATATTTTTTTTTTCATTTAGAAAAATATTTGTATTGTATCTTTTTTTGAGATATTAATTTTTTGAATCCAATTCAAAAAATTAATCTGTAAGTTGTAGCTGGTTTAAGGAAGGCTTGCAGTCAAAACGTCCCTCTGGAAGGGCAGTAAAAAGAGATTTTATTTGGAAAATTTAAAAATTTTTATTTCTTCCTAATTATTTTTCAATTTCTCCCATTTTCGTGTATTAAATTTCTCAAGAAAATCATGACCTTTTATTGAGGTTGTTGGTAATTTTTGGCCGGAATAATCTAACGGATCAACACCACGCTATAATAAATGATAGAGCATGAATAATTAAAATTATAGTCCTCTCTCAAAATTTCTGGTGCTCGTTTTTGAACAGTCTATAATTTATTCTTTATGATATCATCCTCTAATTTATCGAGAAAAATTTTTTTTTTTTTAATGATTTTCTAGCTGAAGGGAAATTTTATTTTTTGTGATGTTAAGAAAAAAATTTCAAGAATGATCTAAACTTTAATCGGCTTAAAAAACTAATAAATAAATTGGCTCTGCCTTCTATGATCTCTGATTTAAATAATATTTAGGAAATAGGAATTTTTTTAAATAATTTAAATCTTAATTAATTAAAAATTAATTTAGTGTAATATTAAACTAATCCAGGTCTTATTAGAATTTCTTTAAAATTATTTGACCTTTTAAATAAAATTCAAAATCTTCTAGGCTTAGAATAAAATTAAAGCAAATAAAAAGCGCATTTTCATCTCATATGCAAATATTTCACCGTGAAAAAATTGATTTTTTTTTTAATTGTAATATTTTCATTCACAAGGTGTACTTATATAGACTGAAATATTTAAAAATTATGTTTTGCGAGTCGATATTAAAAATTGTGGATAAAAAGGCGCTCTTTTTCCTATTCTTAAAATTTAAATAGAATTTAAATAAAGAATATTAAAAAAAAAAAAACAAGACTGCTTCCCAAGTTCTTTTTGTAAGGTTAGTTTTATTCGGTTAAATAAAACAAATAAAATTTCTCCTAAAACTGTTGAAAATTTCTATTAGACGATATCTTTCTATATTTTTTAAATTCAAAAAAGTTACAAAAAAAAATTTTTATTTAAATCATTCTTTTCATTTTTTAAAAATCTGCTTACACTTCAGAAAATTAATTGATGATATGCTGACATTTAATTACAAATTTTTTTTTTTTTCAAATTAAACCCTGAGAGAGTGGAGAAGGGGAATTGAATTTTGTGATTGACAAATGTTGTTCGTCGAGTTAGCTAACTAAAAGTTGTCCATAGGGGTTGAGGGAGGTTAACTAAGTAAAGTTTGGAGCTATAGTGGGTTTGAAACGGTTGGGGGTTCCCGGTGACCAATTAACCTCTCGATAGGAAAAATGATCGTGGCAGGGCGTCAATGGATCACTGTCCATCTGCTTAATGCCATCAGGCGACAGTGAGTAATGAATGGCCCTAAAGGGGCTGAGAGTAACTATAAGGGACCGTCTTGTACTGCCTCTCTGAGGATCCAAAACCCTATTCATCCTGCATCTTAACCGCCTGCTTGATTTTATACTCATTAGTCAGGGAAAAATAAATTTTTAGTTAAGTTGAAAAGATAAATAACATGTTAATTTTATTTTTATGAGAAATAATAATAAAAAATTTGTTATCACTTTATATCTCTTAAGCTAGGAAGTGTAGAGCCTAACCCAGAGCTCCCAAATCTGAAAATCAGGTTACAGTTATCCTTCGATTAATGCTATAAATTTATTTTTCTCTAAGAATAAATGAAAATTCAAGCATTAATTTTCCTATATTTTGTTTTTATAATAGATTTAAATTTAAAAAATAATTTTAGAGGATGATATATATTTTCCCCATTAATTTAAGTATATGCATTTATTCGTTTTAATTATTGCGGGATCGCATTAATCGAAAGGTAAAGTTATATTAAAAGTCTAATTTTGGGTATCTCTATGAACATACTTTTTCGAGAATGAAATATTTCAAATCAAAGTAGAGAACAAATTTATCTGATGAACACATCGCTTTTTGTATTAATTATAATTTTTATATTATAGTACATCAAAATAATTTAATATATATGAAATAGTACCGGCATAACATTGTGCCTTCATCTGAACGACAAGGTCCAACCAAATTATTTATTTTTTAAACTTGAATATAAAGAAAAATAAATAAAAGTTTTTCTTTAGATTCAAGTTTAAAAAATAAATAGTAATTTGATTAGATCTTATCGGTCTGGAAAACACACAATCTGTTTGTAAAATTACTCTCCTCATAAAAAGGCTGCTGCAATTTTTTTTTTTTTTCCTACCAATATGTTAAATTTGAATTAATTCCATTCAACAGGAATTTTCTTTCTCCCTTCCCTCCTAGACGCTAAAATTTTCTAACGTCACAGAAAAAATTAGCAACATCATCAAAATCAGTTATAAAGTAAAAATAGAAAAATTTCACAGCCAAACTTATTGCGAGCCCTCTCTCCCGACTGTTTAATTTACTTCTTTTGTACTATTTTTGTATTATTTCTTACTAGCCTTTATTTCACAGCAGTTTTTTTTTTTTTTTTTTTTTCTATAGTTAAAGCTGGTGTATAGAAATTTTTTTAATATTTTAAATGAGTTAATAATTTTCTTTTATATATATATATCTATGTTGCATATTTATTACTCAAATAAAAAAATATTTACTTGAATTTTATTAAATAGTACAGTTATTATTACTCATTTATTAAAATGATAAATTCACTTTATACTCTTAATATTTTTTCCCCTTTGCGAAATTTATTTAAATATTTCTAAGTAGGTGTAGTGAATAATTTATTTATTTATTTTTTAATTTAATGTGTAGGAAGCCATTTCAATATATATTTTAGAATTTGCATAAACAAATTAATAATTAATTGACAAATGTCTTCAATTTTTGTAGTTCTAATTTTAAAAAAATTAATTTCTCTCATAATCTTTAATTATGAACAAACGACCTGTGAAGGTGCATGTATATTTGTTTCTTTTTTAAAATTATTATTTGACATTAACAAGTTGTTTATTTATTTAAGGTAATGGCATTAATTAAAATAAATTTTCCGTTAGATTTACTGAATATTAATGAATGAAATAATTAAACTCATTTCTTATACTAGAGTTCTTGTTTGATTAATTATATCGTTTTCGGTTCTCTTGAAAAAAAAAAAAAAAAAAACGTATTGCGGAAATCCCACGCTTTTAAATTTCAAAGAATGAGTCACTTTTGCGAAATGTTTGCCAATTGAGGAAGAGGGGTACATACGTTAGGCTTTTATTTTGTGGTGAAATCTGCACTTGACGCGCGCGGTAGAATTAATATAACACATGACTGAAACGTTTATCGAAATCTATAATACTGTTGGCTCTCGACATACGAACTTTTTCACTATTTTTCCCTAGTTTTCATATTTAAAATTATCGAAATATGAATATATTTGATTAATATATAACAATTACAATACGTATTTTTGGTTAAAAACATATTGCTACATTAAAAACGCTTAGGCGGTACATATACTAAAATTGGAACGTTATAATAATGCCGCGTTTTTTAATTTAAATTTATTGTGTAATTTATTGCACCAACACGTTATAAAATATTGTACAATATTAATTTTTTTAAAGTATCATAGTTTATATTAAAAAATCTAGAATAATTAAATAATAAATAAAACAAATAATTTCTACAAAAAATTTTAGAACGGATTAATTAATTTTAATTAAAATAAAAAATTGTGTTTCGTTACGAACGAAGAATTCAGACATTATGTGTAAAAACTTATCTAACTTCACTCAAATAACATTCAATTTTTATGGTATGTTAGTATACAGTGATACTAAAGGCTTAAAATATATATATTTCTTGAAAAAATATCTTAATTAATTTTTTCTCTTTTCCGGATTGATTTAAACAGAGAGCGCACATTTAAATAATTTAAAGGCTCAGGACGTCCGGGTGGCGTCCGAAGTGCATTCACCCACAAATCGAGGGGACTGTCTGTTTGTATGTTTATTTTTGCCCGGCTGTTGGTTGATGGCCCCTTGAGGCCCATTAGGGAGGAATTTGGCAAAGATCCGCCACCGACACCTGCCACACTAAATTCACCCCACTGGAAGCGCCATTTGATCGCCTCCAAATAAACATAATAATTAATTTATTTTATTTTATGATTCTCCATCAATGAGCCGAAAAAATTTTAATTAACTAAAATAAAATATTTTTTCTTTACTAATTGTGTAAATTAATTTTTCCCGATAAATATCAAAAATTATTGAAACAAAAAAATTATATAATCATGGGCGTAGATTGACGGGTGGGTCTAGATTCCTTTTCCAAAACCGAAGTGCTTAATATCAATTGAGTGCAATATTTGTGACGATATTTTATCTACACTCACCATCTCATGGGAAATTTTTTTTTCAAATTTAATGGCACTCCTCTGACCTCCTTGGCTACACCCATATATAACGATTAAACTCAAACGAAAACAAATAAATAAATAAATACCAATCTTAAAAAAATGATTTCAATATTTTAAAAAATGTCTTTCAATTAAAATAAATTTATTAAAAAGAAGTTCAAATTCCCTTTCTAAGCCACGGTTCGCCTTTCTATTTTAAGTAATAA
The DNA here is from genome assembly GCA_010014785.2 of Anisolabis maritima. NCBI lineage: Eukaryota > Metazoa > Arthropoda > Insecta > Dermaptera > Anisolabididae > Anisolabis > Anisolabis maritima. The sequence continues at coordinate 10,652 of JAAAKE020119840.1, read as the reverse complement.
TATATATGCTGTTAAAATATTTTAAAAAGATGCAGATATAAATAATAAATTTAAAAAAATTATATACCTATCCCCTTCAGAAGTATTTGGGTACTTGTATCTTAGGTTAGAAGATCTTCATGAAATTTGATGATTTTGAATTTCATGTAGATTCCTGAAGATACAGGTTGTCAAATTACTTTTGAGGGGGATAGTATATTAATAATACATATATGTATATGTCTAATGGCCTGGATACGGATAAACTCATTTAATAATAGAATTATTTCTTGGTTTAAGACATTTAAATGCGGGCTGGCTAACATCATGCTTTTTATAAAATACTGAACTATTCCCTAGTTTAAGTTTAAGTTAAGTTTCATTTGAAACATTTTGAAATGATTAGAAAATAAAATGCGCTTAGAAAATTTTTTCTTTCTAGTGCTATTATTTTTTATACATTAAATCTGCCCCTTTTTTTTTTTTTTTTTTTTATTTTACGATGAAGTTATCCAATGGATTTAATGGACCCTGATGTAAACACGGTCCAATTATCTTTATTAATTATAATAGGCCTACTCTTTTTTTTACTAGTCATTATTGATTCATCAATCTTACTAAAACTCTCAGGGTGTTATATTTTTAAATTATCAAAAGTGATTTTTTATTTTCGTTTTTTTTTTTTTTTTTTTTAAAGTAAATATTGCCAAGTAATCTTTTCATTTTGGACGAATATGATGTAATCTTCTTTGGAAATTGAACTGATGATTAATTACCTCGGCTTAAAATGTCCTCTCCCTCTCTTTTGCCCTTTTGATCAAAGAGAAAACTACCCATGCAATTCACCTGCTCCCTACTATGTCCAATCGAAAAATATCAGTCGCCGTTATGGATGCGAATTTTATTTAAAGTGCTATTGGTGAATTGTATAGGGCCGAAGCAAGCCAAGTCCGGACCGGACCTTTGGGGATCGTGGTGAAAGCCCTTTTTCGGCATGTCCTCCCTTGACCTCTTGCGTTTGCATGCAAATATTAGAAAGTTGCCATCGACCTAAGAGAGAAGAGGGGGGGTGGTTTTTTTTATACCACCCCCGCGATCGATATGCCTTGCTCAAGGGCTGAAAGACTCAAGGGCTAAAGGGCTGAAGGAATCCTTTGAGGCAGGATGCGTCGCGTGTCTTGCAAAAGTGGGGTGCCGCCGCCATTTTGACCTACGCCCTCAAAATTCTTAATTAACTGTGACGTCATATCAACTTTTCCCCTTATTCATTATAATTTTTACCTTATTTATATTTTGTCTTAAAAATCTTCCACTCTCTTTAACTCAAATTATATAAAAAGTCCATCTAACAATGATGATTAGAGTTTAAAGTCAGTTTTCTTTCTAAGGGAATGGAGGAGAAAGAAATGATTTATTTATTTTTAGGAATTTTTATATTATAAGAAAAATCCTGAAATTCTGGGAACCGAATCCGGGATCTTTGAAATTCACAGATTCCAGATTCAATCCCTGACATAGCAGATATTTGGTTTATACATCGATAAATAATAATTTATATAGCATATATTTTATTTAAAATTATTTTTATTTTTGGCAATTTTTCTTCTTTTGGTGGGAGGAGTTAGCTCTCCTTAATTACATTAGTACCTCTTACTACGAGAGTTCCTTTATACGAGTTTTCCCTATAACAAGCAGGCGAAAATATTGATTCTTAAGACGAGCGGAATTTATTAATACGAGCGAGTTTGATTCATACGCCGCTAGTTGGCGCTGGCCGCTCTTAGGCTGTTTACAAGTTCATATTGTTCTTTAAACCGAGCTCGCTCTCGAAACAAATTAAACTCATAGTAAGAGGCACTACTAGAACCGCTAGTTCTGCTAAATTAGTTTTTGAAGAAATAATTCTAGTGAAGAAGTAATTTTTTATTCATTTTTATAATTTTTTTCCTGATCTCCTCATACTTAGGCCATTAGAAAAATAAATTTAAAATTTGAGAATCAGAAATTTTTTTCTCTAATTTAATAATCTTAACAAAAATAACTGCATCCAACAGACCATTTGCTAACTTGATAAAAGATATATAATAAATAATTTTTTCTACAATTTAAAAATGAATTAAAAAGTAAAATTTATTTTATCTAAGTAAATATTGGTTTTATTTAAATAAAAAGGCCATTAAAAAAATTAAATTTTTTAAGAGAGAGAAAAAGAGATTTAATTAAATCTTAAAAAAAAAGACTCGCCAAATCTGACCAGATAAAAAACAAATAACCCTACGCCACAAAGGCACTAGCCTAATCCCACACTACCTTCGGTTCATCACAAGAATAGAGAGGGGTTTAGAAAGTTTTTTTTTTTTTTACTAGTACACCCTTTATTAAGCAACAAAATTAAATCGTTCCTAAAAAATTTAAATTTCAAACAATAACAATTAAAATTTCTCTATTTGTTCAATCGAATTGCTTTTTTTCCCCTCTTAATTTATTTTCAACTCACAAATCACCCAAAGACTTCAATTTGTATTTAAATTATATGTAAATTATAGTCATCTAAAAAAAAACATTTCCTCTATAAAATATCATTTTTTATTACAATTACAATATTTTTTTTTCTGAAATAAAAAATAAAAAAAACTATTGGTCAGAGTAAATTCTTAGTGAAGAATTCAAAAAAAAAAAAAAAATCCAAAAATATTTTGTCAAACTGACGAAATTTTTGATGAGAATCTCTTTGTCAACTATTTCTTCCCTATTTTTCTAGGAAAGATACGCATTTTTTTTACAAGCAACCTCTATGTTATGACTTTATTTGACGAACTGCCTCTTGAACCACCAAAAAAAAAAAAAAAAAAACATATAATTAGCTTTATATACTTTCTTATATTAAAATAATACTAATTAACTAGTTTTTTTTTTTTTTTTTTTTTTTTTTTAAAAAATGAAAAACCCAATTTCCCCTATTTTTTCCTCCCTTTTTTCCATTAATAAACCCCCCTTATAAAATTTTTTTTTCCCTTAAAATCAATAATAATTAATTTGATTTGTTCTAACTACACTCTGTCATACCATATATCGTATAAAAGAACTTTTTTAAAATTAATTTACGACTTTTTTTTTTTTAATATAAATTCCAATTTTTATAGTTTGTTTGCTCTTTTTTTTTTTTATGTTATTTAGATTTTTTCATCTACTCCATAATTCAAAGTGAATAACAAAACCAATTTCCCAACAACAAACAATAAAACCACCACCCAGAGCAGATATACATATCGGATATTTTTCCGCGAAACAAAATTCTATTTAATATGGAGAGTTCCATGTTTTTTGTTTGTGTTTTTTTTTTTTTTTTTTTAATGCCAAAATGAATTAATGAAATAGAAAATTAAAACGTTGATTCATTCATATATTAAATAATAATATTAAATGAAATTTTGTTGGCAAATTTGTATTAAAAATTTTGTTCAACAATTTTCAATGGGATAACCTTTTGGAAATAGTATAGAAAGTAATCTCGACTCCAGGTTTTTTTTTACGATCTCCCTATAATAATATAATAATAATAATTGTTGAATAATAATAATTGTTGAATGTTTGCTTGAAAATTAATAATCAAATTTATTTGCAAATATATTTAAAATCATACTAGCCCCTGTCCTTTAGCTGAGGGGTAAACGTCATGATCTAAAGTCACTGGTTTGCTTCCCGTCAAAAGCGAGAAAATTATTTAAATCACATTGGATACCAATGGATTTAAATAAATATGGACGGATAATTAGTAAAACTTATAAATACACTATCATACATGTCCAATGCCGAAAAGACAAAAAAAATACTTGGTAGGCAATCAGTTTAACATTGTTTGAAATTTATTTAATAATATTTTGATAAAAAGCAATAAAAAATAGACAAAATTTATTAAAAAATAAAAAAAATTCGTCTTTATTTAGATAAATAACTTTTAGATTAGCTGTGTGTGAATTGATTTACTCTGGTAGTCTATGCCGTGGAGATAATCGCCTTCACTTTTACAAAAGAGTAGCGTCACAGGCATTTTCAATTTGCGCCCAATCTTGTCAAATCTTTTTTATTGGTTATCCCTATGGATCAATCATGGAATGCATTAATAAATAGAATTTCATTTATTGGCATATTCCTATGCTTTAGCTACTGTGGATAGGGTTTGAAAAATGTGTGTGGCTAGTCCAAGATTTCACAGATTAGAACATTTTCTATTTTTAATAAAAAAAAAAAAGAATCAATTTATGACAAAAATTCCAATTATTATTATTAATATTTTTCTTTTAATTTTTTTTCAACAAAAAAAAAAAAAACGTTTTATTAAAAATTTTATTAAATTTTCATCAAACCCAATTAGGAATTTAATTAACGTTAGGATATTGGTGTTATATGCTATAGAGCAAGGATTTTTTAAGGGGGTAGGGGGATGGAGATTTATTCCTACCCGAAATATGCCAATAATTCAAATTCTATAAATTGTTTATTGTTAATTCAGTCGTATTTGAAATATTTATTAATTATTGATAAAAGTATTCAAAGCTAAGCGCGGCTAAGACATTTTTTATAGTGAGATAAATTAAAGGTGAAAAGAAGAAAAAAGATTAGTGTAGTATTATTTCATTTTATTTAGACAAGACCATCTCAGAGCTTTAGGGCTGTCAGTATACCTATAGGTTACAATCTCAATTATTTTAATAGCTTTACATCTCTGATGATGGTTTTAATTAACGACGAAACGGAGCAAAAAAATTTTTAGATACAGTTTTTCACATAATTTAATAAAATACTCTCAATCTTCAACACTTCAAATAAGTTTTAATAGTTGGTTTGGTTGACGACGGAAATCCAGGAATCCGTCGTTATCCATGGCTCCACCTTTGACTTATAATCCAACACGGAACGGCATTAATTAAGCACATAATCAAGCAACGTTATTCAAAGTCCGCGTTGTTACTGTTTTTCTTCCCGCCGACCAAGTTCCGGAATTTAAAGAAAAAAAAAAAAGCTTTTTATTTTTATTGCTCTTTTTAATTTAATTCCAAATACTTTGGTCAATTCATGAATTTACTTTATTTCCTATCATGCTTTCTCCTTTACTTGTAGCTAATCCTGTATTTATTTTCACACAAATCCATCCCTGATTTATACAATACATAAGAAGCGATAAAAGGGAATTAAGTAAATAAGAATAAATCTCAATATTTAATCATTTTCTGAGTATATTTTTGCTGGTAGATTCCAAACAAAATATACTCACAGAATAATTGTTGAATATTGAAATATATGATGACTATACCAAGTCGGAGTACCCAGTTTTTTGAATATTATAAGTGTATGTCTCAAATAAATTTGTCAATACCTTATTAAAAAATTTTCATTTTTTACGACCCTATTGATTTTTTTTATCGTTTAAATATTCTACTTATATAAAGTCACCCCAATTAGTCGTAAACTAACAAATATTAACTTTTTTTTTCTTCAAACATGACAAATCAATTAATATTCTTTTTATCTTAAATTTACATTTATCCATTATTCTTTTTTTCATTCATGTGAATTCTAATTGGCGGTTTTTTGTCTCCTCGTCTTAATGGGTGTTCTTTCGTTCTCTTCTCCCCTCTCCACTCAACCTTCACTTTATTAATATTTCATCGGCGAGAAAAGAAAAGGGAGCGGACCCTTCCTGAGTAAATAGGCATAATTTGTCATTGCGTTTATTATGATTCTTTCTGCCCACGAAGTACGAAGAACGCAAAAGAAGAAGACATCCTGTGCTGTTGTTTTCCTCAATCTTTGTCTCTCTCCCTTCAGTTGGTTGTCTGTTTTGTTTCAGAAACTTCACCTCCTTGCTAGCCCCACCCACCCAATTTATGTTTTGTCTATCAATGTCAGATATACTCTTTTTTCTCTCTCTCTCTCTCTGTTTGTATTTATATTAACGGAGGGCAAGAACTCCTTGACAGAACACAAAGAGACAGGGCGAAATTGCTTGACGCAAATTGAACCATTTCGGCTTTTGATTATACGCCTAGTAGTATGTATATATGGAGTATATATGCTACTCATAACAAGTCAGGCACACAACAGATGCTTATTACAACTTCCATTTTCGGGCAATTAGAATAAAAAAAAAGAACAAACAAATTATATCGTCAAAGAGCGACTTTCATTCATTTTATTATTTTATCTTTGATATAAAAAATTTAAATATGGAGGGTATATCAATAAATTTTTTTGTTCATAACAACCTCTCAATTTCATGCTTAATTAGTCTTTTAAAGGATACATTAAAATTCAATATATTTACTGTTATTTATCGAAAAATCAGGAGTTCTTTCTCATTGAGTCTCTCTCCACGACACACCTCCTCTAGAAAGGACGTTAAAAAAAGTATTTGCTCATAATGAAAGAGTAGGTATATCACTCCTTAATTAGGGATTTGTCTGATTATCCAGAAGTAAGGAGGGAGAGTTAGGATCGGCTGGATTTGAGGAATGAGCTATAAATTGTAATGGGATGGATTAAATTAAGAAATTAATAAATTGTTAGTACAATCCTAAAATTGTTTCGGTATAAGCGATATTTATAAATTTCAGAAGTATAAAAATATACTTTTGATCAATGATGGAGCTTAAGCCCCCTTCGCCCCTTTTCTCAAATAAACTTCTTGGAATTGCCAGTCTGGTTTGCGAATGGATAATTGGGCGTTTAATAGTTGAACTCCAGATGGAACTAAACAGCGGTTCTCATTATAAGAAACGAATTTAAAAATATATAATTTAAAATTTTTTTTTTCCTGTAAGCTTCAGCAACTTCAGCTCTTTTAATTGCATTTTTTGCTCTTCCAAATTTTTTCTGATTAAAAGTAAAACAATTTTTTTCTTACTCCCCATTTATTTTTTTCTAAACTCGCTTTGTGTTTTTATTTATATTAATCTTTTGACATATCACATTGTGAAATAAAAATTATTTTAATAAAATAACTCTCTCTTTTTTTATCTTTAATCTTAAAGTTACCACCAATTTTATTTCTTTTCTTAGTGTAGATATAATCTTTCTAAAAGTGGCTTAATGATATATGAACGGACAAACTTTGACGATTTTTCTACTAGATATCATTCAACACTAAAACCAAATGGATTATCAGAACAAGAGAGAATGGTAGAGGGCATTAATCTATTATTGTAGTCTAAAAGCGACGGTTTAATGGAAGGTACATGGCACATCGGTGCATTGATTTGTTCTGAATATACCGTATTGCCTTGTCTTGTGTAACCGAGCGCAGATTCTGCTTAAGGAATATTCCATCAGATAGTTATATATAACTCGAATCCAAGTATGTTTAACTCGGCTATTATCGTGAGTATAGGCTTGGTTTAAACGTTCGCTATTGTCTCTCTCTGTGTCATTGTGTTTGTGTTTGTCTGTGTGTGTATTTAGTGTGGAGAGACAAGACACCCACCTCGACGATCCTAATCATCCGAAGTGCGCTAACTAATGCATGTATCGAGTGCAGATTCCTGGTGCACGATGCGAGGATTTACTCTCTCTCTCTCTCGCTTATTTAAATTTGTCTTCGTGCCTAATAAGACAAGAATACAGAAGCGAGATGATAATAGGCTTAAAGAACAACAAAATGCACTTTAGGATATTTTATAAAAATAAAAATAAAAATAATTCTAAAAATGGTAAAAATAATTAAGATAAGAGACTTTTTTTCAGCACTAGCATAGCCAGAAATTTTTTTTTATTTGAAATTTCAATTGTTTGCAATTTTCTTTGAATTTGAAACCCGAGAAATTTGGATTGGTGACTCTCAGTATTAATATAAATATCGCATAAATGTAATTAATAACATTTAAAAGATAAGTGAGCTATACTACGTCCGCTCTCAGGATTCCAAATAAGTTATAGAAAGTAAGAGGCCTTGACTTCTCTCTCTCATGTTAATATCGAAGCGAGGACTATATTTGGGATTCCCAGAATGGTCATTCTAAATTTAATAAAATTAAAAATTTTTGAGTATCTTATTTTTTCTTTGAAATATATTAAAAATTAATCGACCTGGCAAAAATAAAAAATAATTAAAATACCTAACGATAAATTTTTCAAATAAAATAAATATAAAGATGGAAAATGTCGGAAAATATTTTATATATTGTTTGTATGTATGTCTTAGGCCACCAACACACGGATGATTCATACATTAAATATTCTCTTCAGAAATATAAATTCTAGAAATTCCCCCTACTACTACAAGAACTGAATTCATATTTATGATTATACTTATTGTTTTTGTTGACATTAGGTACCATGTTGTTGTTGTTTTCCTTTAATATCAATGTATATAATAATACAAAACACCAATAAATGGCTCATGTTTTTCATTGTCAAATCTCTCATGTACTCCACCAAAATCCAATAGGCTATTCATAAAAAAAAGAGAGAGAGAGAGAAAAAACGGGTCATAAAAATCCGTCGCGATTTTCAAAACATGCTCGCTCGGCCATTCTATGGGAAATAATTAAATGTTAGGATAATTTTATTAGACCAAAATCATTCCCTATAAATTCAAATTGATTACATTTATACAATACATACTAGAAAAAAAAGACGAAAAAAAAACTTAATATTTATTTGGTAATAAATTACAGAAAATCTCCAACCCTTTATGTCTAATCACAAAAGAAATGCAATTATTTAATAGAATAGAAAACATGCTTCAAATTGAAAAATAAAATTTTAATGGTCGGTTCTTAAAAATCTTAAAAACATACATTTGTTTAATTTTTAATTTTATATATCTTAAAGAAATTTTATATTAGACATGCATTTTGACAATTCTAATAATTTGGTTTCAAAAATTGGATCAAATCTGATTGATAGATAGGAAATAAGACAATCTGCGATATCAATAATTATCATTTGATATAGACTTAAAAATAATTATTTATTTATTTGTATTTCTATCAGATTTCGCATCAAATTTATCTGATTAATGTCACTTTTAAATTAAAATATTGAGTTAAATTTTTTTTTAGATGTCTATATTTCTATATTTAAAATAATCATGATGATTGTGGGTGTGTGACAAGATAAAGAGAAGAAAAGCCTCTAGGTTAGAGAGAGTATCCAACGTGAGAGAGAAGATGGCGAAAACGTGCCTAGCGGACTCCCATTCTAATGATACGAACATCGTGCTAAGTTAACTAACCATAAGGTCCAGTGGGTGGGAGAAAGAGAGAGCGATACGGGACACCGAAAGAGAGAAAGAAACCCTGGAGGTCAAATGTCGCCATGAAGGCTTCTCTCTCTTTCTCTATACTTATATATATATATACGCGATACCCTCCCTTCCAGCCGTAACCTGATGGGATTTTACAATTACCTTGTGACAATGTTTACAGCTAATTAAATTACATATTCTATTAACGTAAATTTTACATTAGACACCAACTAATTTAGAAGACAAGAAATTGTATTAAAAAAAAAAAAACAACAACAATAATTTTATTTTTTTTTTAAATGGCTAACAATTTGGAAGTCCAAGGGTAAATATAATAATGTCTAGCAAAATTAAGTCAATTTTTTGTGAGTTGAGAATGGCCTTTTGTTTAAGTCTCTTCGGCATATGAGGCCTTATAGATTTTAAATAATTACAAATATAGAGTAAAGACTTATTATATATTATAATGACTTTTTAATGCATCAAATATCATATTATCATTCTTAACCTACAAAAAAATGACCTATACTCAATTGAAGATAACTTCAGGACTTGCAACACGGTTCGCAGTAGATGAGGGGAACTGTAGAGTTCTTGGAAAATCTGGCTTTGCGCAGGAAATTGGTCAGCTAATTGAGATTCCCCTTCCCCCATTCCACGACTCCATATGCTCAATTCTGAAGTTTCATTAAATAGAATATAATAATTTTGCCAGAATGGGCACTTCATAAAATTACAGTTTATATATTTATTTATTTTTTTGCATTCATCATTTTTTTTTTTTTATTTTTAATTCGCTACCAGGTCATCTACAAATTTACATTTTTTTTTTATCATATATTAAATATCATCACATAAAAAATAATTCCCAAAAATATAATTATAGAAAAAAAAAAACCAGAAAGTAAAAGTTCATAATAAATAAATTAATACAATAACAATATTATAGTCTCACCCATCTTAAAAACAATCCGTTTATTCTTTGACAATCAGTCAGATTTTAATCGTCAGTCTATTGAAAGGAATGCCCTAATTGGGAGACTGGTTATTAGTATATACCTTAAGTTAAAAATAGTCCATAATTTTCAATAAAAAAAATTTCGAAAAAAAAAATGTGACTAATTTATTGAATTTAATTATTTTATAGCATTGTAGAATAGGGCAAGTTATAGTTTTATAATTAATTATAAAAAATTTTAATTGGGTGAAAAAAAAACAAAGGTCCAAACATCAGATCTGATGATGATGATGATGGCAAAAATATTTGTCGAAACGTAGTTTTAATATCACTTAAAAAAATCAATTAAAACTAAATTATTAATCTAATTATCAACAAAAACAATAAAAAATTTTAAAAAATCTTAATAAAAGAAAAATAATGATACTACTACTACAACAATATATTTAATAGCAAAATTAACCATTATTT
>JAAAKE020119829.1:0-15575 GCA_010014785.2 Anisolabis maritima | reverse complement strand
TTTCTCTTTGATTAATAAAAAAGAGTTATTTTAATTTTGACCTAAGATAAAACTTATTAATTTAACAGATATTTTCTCCACAAAACGTGAATTTTCGTTGCAATCTCAATTTTTTTACGATCACAATACTTTCTCACAATATATATTTCATACATAGGTAAGAAAAAGTAAAAAAGATTTCTTTTAATTTTTAATAAATAATAAAATAAAAAATATTTAGAGTCCGATCTCACAATCTAAATTTTAATTAAACCGTCGGCCCACAATCTGGCACGATTGGAGTATTTAATATCTATTTCAAGTAAAAAAGTTTCGATATAATTAAAACCTAATAAAATCCAGGTTTTGTAGGGAATATATAATAAATTCATTATAGCTAGTTATATCATCTTTTTACTATTCTAATTTCATAATTTTTAAAACTAAAAAAAATTGGCTTGCTTTTCAAAGAACCTCTTTTGACTGTTTTATGTTCCCTAATATTAAAAAAAATTTATTTGGATTTTATTTTAACTTTTTAAACTCTTCTAATTTACAAAATTGTTTTAAATATGGAAAATAGTGAAAGCCCGAGGCGATACTTTCCTCAAGAAGCTTCCTCCGAGGTGAATTTAGATGACCTTGAACGTTCTGAACAAAGTCCTGTCATTTTCGGGGCCGGATTGAGTTTCGTTTTAGGTGCTAAAAGACAGAGGACCCACCAAACCTTCAGGCAAGTAATAAAGCTCTTAATAAAGTTGAAAAACTTGGGATTTTTTTTGTTTCCCCATTTAATTAGTGTGGTTCATTTATTTTTTTTCCACCCTCTTCCTCCATAGACCCACCGCTGCGCATTTGGAACCCAACACGGCTTCGAATTTACTTTCACAAAAAATTCATGATTTCCTTAAACGGAGTGATCATATAATGCAAGAATGGTCCCGACTTGGACATACAGAAGACGAAGATGAGAGGAATCGGCAGCCAAAGTCGGCATCGACAGCTCGCAATATACGAATTAAAGGCTTTCAATTGTATAGCGAAGCGCAAAAAAAGAGCGGAAGAGGATTACGAAGTTCAAGATCAAACATGTCAATCACCACAAGTAACGAACAGGACGATTATGACACCAATACCTTGGATGAGTTTGATGAGGTGCTTCACCCTATAACCTTGTTTTTGTATCTAACAAAAAACAAAAAAAAGAATATTCTTTACTAAAACAAAGAGTAGTAATAACACACATTCACGCTATTTAATTGATGTGAAGTTTTAAAAAACTAACATAAACTAAAACAGCTGTTGTGGATTTCTCTTTTATTATTGCAATAGTGACTGTTTAAAAAAGTTATAAATTATAAATATTGATTAAAAAGCAATTTAATGAGGTCTGGACGTATTATTAAATATTACCCTGGATGTTTGGCAAATCTACATTTAATTATTAAATTGAGGAAGCCTCATTAATATTATACTTGGGATTTCGCATATTATCGGCCGTCTCGGTACATCTTTAATGACAAATAGGATTTGACCATCGCACACTGTGAAATTTAATTTTTTTCCATATTCTCAGAGGCAACTTTATGAGTGTGACATTTTATTCGCCCCTTTGACTTGGTGAATCAAATTTTTTGGCGTAACATCAAATAGTTTGCTTCTGCTACAAATTTGCCCCATCCCCGACCTATAGAGTTGAAATGAAATCGTAAAAAATTTTATAATTATTTCATTTGGTATTTATTTATTTTTTTTTTTTTTCTTAAAGAATATTTTACGCATATATAAAATAGAAACCTGATTATCTGGATTGATTGGGACCTTGGGTTGTTCTGTTGATCGAAAATCCCGATAATCAAATACAAATTTAAAAAAATTGGAAAAATTAAAAAATGGTACGACAGGACTAGAAAAAGCTGGTCTCCTCTCGTTCGGATTATTCCGGATCTAGATAATTGATTTTTCACTGTATAATCGACTGGAATTTGTAATCTCTTTTATTTTCTCTCACTTATATATGAAATATATAGTGAGAAAGTATTTTTTATCTTATCACTCAGAGGTTTGGCTTCCTTAAGAGATTATAGATGCAACCAGTATTGGAGAATTGAGGAAGGAGATAGACTGGTATATTGGCAGTGAGTGGCGTAACTAAGCCCAAATAGGGGTTGGACTAAGCCTCAAAAGGAATGCCTCTATGAATATTTAGAAAAACTTAATTTTTTTAAAATATTGATATGATTTTTTCGAAATGGCGTGGGGTAGTGGAGGCGGATGTCCCTTCACCAGCTTTAAGCTCTCCCTTTGAGTATTTACAAACTCAAAATGTTCGTGAAATTATTTTAAAAAATGAAAGGCCTTTGAACTTTGACTTATTCTTCAGTATCTAACTTTTGGATGCTTTTGCTTAAAAATAATTAAATTGAAAATACAAATAATAGGCTATTGCATTCACTGGAAGCTTTAAAGTTTGGCAGAGTTGGAACGCCTCATAGGTCTTCTGGCTCAGAAGATCGTTAAAAAAAACGCAAAAGATGGATTTACGGACCTTAAAAACGTTAGATTTACATTTTTTAGTAATATAAAATATTCTTATAGGGCCTAAAAATTTCTCTTCTAGTCGACCTATCTAAATCCTCTTCTGAACTATTCTCTCAGACTCTTTCAAATTATCCTTATTTGTTAAGTCTCATTCATCCCTAATGAAGGGAGGAAAAAAGAATGGAAGAGAGAGTGTGTAATAAATAAATGTCAACCTTAGCTCGGCTAATTCGTGGTTGCCATCCACGTATCCATCAAATCTGAGCTCCTTAGTCTTTTAAGATGTGATTTGTTCTAAATTTTTCTTGAATTTTAATAAATATTTTTTTTTTTCTTTCCAAAGATAAGTGAACTGAGTGCTGATCTTGCGGATGAACATTCAGCAGCAACTCTGGCTTCAGAACGTCTTGAAGCTGAATGCGCCGAGAGAGCGCGTCTTGAACAAGAATTACAAAATGTTCAGGTATTCGCATGTCTTTTTACATTTTCCGTTTATTTCCAATATTTATATCCTCGTTAATCCTAATCCATCAAATAAGTTAAAAATAAATATTTTTTATTTTTTTATTTATTTTTTTTTTTTGATGAAACATTTTAAAATTCTTCTCAGAAATTTTGAATAAGCTTTTTTTTATTTTTCTGTACAAATTTAATCAATCTCCGAACCAAGAGGAGAATAATAATAAATAAATAAAATTTCTATCTGACAAAATAAATAATTTCCCAATAAAATTGTTAATTTTCATTTGAAATTATAAAAAAAAAATTATTCTCTTTATTTTATAGATGGAAAATAAATCATTGCAACAATCTACAGAACGTCTGGAGACTGAACTTCTTCTCGTCAGGTCAACCGAACTAAATGACCTGGAAGCAGCATTAGAAAGCAGTGGCACATGTGACGATCAAGATCTACTTGGTATTAATTTTATTATTTAAAAAATTCTGTTTCTGAAAAGTTGAGGAATATTTGCGGGGTAAATTTTTATATTTTTATTAATAATGTAAATAAGTAATTGTTGAATTGTGACGATTTATCACATAAATGAAAATTCATAATTAAGAGACGATTCAGCTAAATTTTACTTAGCCATTATCAGTCATGAGGCTACATGACAAATAAAATATACACCAATTATTATTTTATTTATATATTCATATAATCTCTTGGCTCCTCACAATCCAACTACTAATCTACACCCACAAATTCATCTAATGTAGACAAGAATCACTATCCAGCAGAGTTTCCAAAATGAATAAAAAATTAAGAGTAATAATACTCCAATTGGCTGGAGAAGTCAAATCCAAAATACGTAAAGCAGTGAATTTGCAAAAAAAAAAAAAAAAAAGGCTCCAACAATGCCCCTGAACAGAGCAGAAATTAAGTTTTGCTAAAAAAAAAAGGCCCCGACATTTCTATTAACATTAATTATCATTGCAATGTAAAAATTTTAAATTGCAACAGTAAATAATTAATGAATTTGGGCGGCAATGAGCTCGCCGGACTTGAACCCAGAGACCATGTAGCTATCCGGATGCGCATTCTAAAGCACCTAATTATATTAAATGACAAAAAATTTCAGAGTTGTTATTTTTTGATGAATGATAATACTAAGTAGAATAAAGGAGAAATATCCATCACAGGTATATTTTTCAAGCTGCCTCATGCTCTCCATTATCACTGCAATTAATATACAAAGGGATACAAAAAAGAGAGTAATTTTATATATATTAATACAAACAAATTTAAAAAAGAAAATTTGCTCATTTATCCATTTTGTGATGGACTTCTTCTACCTATAAAGTACATGCATAATTAAATAATGTTGATGAAAACAACGCCGACTATTTTTTCTATTCTTCTGCTTAAAAATATTTTTCCCTTCCAAGTTTACTTAAAGATGTCAACACTGGATGGAAAACTCAAATTTTGAACTATAATAGGAGTCCAATTTTGAGAAATTTATTACTCTTATTAATTTTTTTATTCTTTTGACCCGCATTTGAATTTAACGTCTCTCTGGTATTTTTATAAAAAATTTTAATTCTTTGATATTTGTTTATAATTAAAGGCACTGGCGGAGCAGGAGCTGCATTATACAAACATCGATTCGAGAGAGCGAGTCGGGAATTAGAATTAGCAAAAAAACGAATGCAACAACAACATGAAGCAGATTTAGAACAACTTGTCGCCCTCAAAAAACAAATGGATAAAAAGGTTGTTTATTTTTAAAATTAAATTAAAATTTATTGCTCTATCATTTTTTTTTTTTTATTCTATTCATGTGTGCTTTTATAATTTTAGTTGGCAGATGGTTATGAGGAAGTAGAAGAACAACGTCAAGTCGCAGCTCAATGGAAAAGAAAAGTGCAGAAATTGACAGCCGAATCTAATGATATGCGTCTTCTACTTGAAGAGCAAAACTCACGCAATAATCTCCTTGAAAAGAAACAACGAAAGTAAAAATCTTCTTTAGTTATATATTAAATTCCGATTTTGAATCTAATTTGGGTTTAATTCTGAGATAAAAATGAAAAATAATTTCAATAATTATTTTTGCAGAACTTCTGGTATCGCTAATTAAATTAATTCATTTTATATTTAATTGAAAAAAAATCATTTAATTCAGTCCATCTATGATCTTTGTTGCTTTTATGTCATTGAACCATAAATTTGTTCTGAACAAGAGTATAACCAGCGCTCTAAACGTCAACAAATTCGTTTTATATGTTTCATTTTCCCAAGTTTGCTCTGGACTCCTGTTATAGGGTTGCATTGGTGTTATTAAGGCCCTTCGCTGTCCCTTGTTGTTTTTGTTGATCTTGGTGGTAGTCGAGCGGTATATGGATTATTCGGGAAATGGGGCGACATATGAAATGATTTTATATTTTGAATGTACATTTATTTGGTAGACTATATGAATAGATAGAGTGACGGGGTAATTTCTAAGATGGCTGTGTTTTTTTTCACGACTTAGCTATATATATATATGTGTGTCATGTACAACTCTGCATAATCATCAGTTTTTCCTTTTATTTTTCAAAGCAAAGGTTCAAATGAAATCTGATATTATGAATCACCTTCTATAAATAATCAGATGAGTGGAAATTATTGAAATTGTTCTTTTTTATATATGTATTTATTTTATGGTCAGATTTTGGACTTATGACTCAATAACATTTCCTTGAAATTTGGATGCAATGCATCCCCACTTACCGAGTTTCCCGGGAGGTCAGGGGTCACTTGGTCCACCAGCAAAAAATAATATACTCACAATAAAATTATTAAAAAAAAAAAAAAATAGTTAACGTTTTGCAATTGGGAAAGATTGTTTTAAGATATATTATTTAAAAACAAATTTGAACTTAGCGAAGTCATTTTGTTGGAGGAGGATGTTAAAAATTCCAACGACCTTTTTATAAAAAATATGCCCCAATTTTGCCAACTTGTATTTCGTTGGACAATGTGCTAGCGAAAGTTTGCCAATGGTCTAAATTTGTAAATAATTCAACCTTATAAATATATATATTTAGAAATTAACTTATTTCCACAGTAGCCAAGCAATTTAAGGAGGGAAAGCTTTACAATTAAATTATTTTTTATATTAATTTTTTTAATATTTTAGATTTGATTCAGAACTCCAAAACCTTAATGAGGAACTTCGTCAAGAGCGTAATCATAGAGAGCGTGCCTCACGAGAACGAGATATTGCCTTCAGTGAAAAACAACAGGCGGAACAAATGCTTTCGGTCTCTATACCTTTCAATTAATATATCAATTTGAAAAGTTCCTTTATTCTCATTTTTGATAAATCATATTTTTTTTTTCAACATAACATAATTATTAAGAAAATTTTTTTTATATTGAATAATTAAGAGAGGAATTTTTGAAATGATTATTTATATGACCTTTTTATATAACTTTAATTTTTATTTGTTGATTTTTAGGCTCTTCGGTTGGAATGTGATTTGAAAGATGAAAAAATAGCTGCCTTATCAAAAGAATTGGATGAAATGACTTTTGGTGGAAAATCAGAAGAAGATTTTGCCCAAATGAAAAAACAAAAAACTGATCTCGAAAGAAGACTCCAGGAACAAGAAGATGAATTAGACGACCTAGCCGGACAGGTATGCTAGTTGGAATTGAAATTTTATAGTTTCATGTATTGAATAATTGGAAAAATAATCTCTTATTTTGCAAGCTCGTAAATAATACAAATATTATATATGAAAACTTTACAAAAACAAGACAGACAAATCTTTTTTTTAATCATTTAAATTGAATTAAGAGCAAAATCATTAGCAAATTTTATTCTTTTATGAGTAAATAAATTGAGTTTTTAAAAATTAATTTTCATTTTATACAGGTTCAATTATTAGAACAAGCAAAACTGCGACTCGAGATGAGTTTAGAACAACAAAGAAAAGAATTCCGGCGGGAAACTCAACAACGAGATGAAGAATTAGAAGAGGCACGTTGTTCGTCAATCAAAAAACTCAAAGGTGATTAAATAATAGATCCCTGTTCTTTGGTGTAGAGTTAATTACTTTATATTGAATAATTAATCTAATGGACACTGGTTCGCTTCCCGCCTTGAGCTATAAAATTTTGTATTTTGACAATCAATTAATATAAATAAATATGGGAGAATTCTAAACGCCCTCAGATGACAAAAATGGCTTAATTTTTGGAAATTTCTTGAATCCTGAAAGGGTCAACTAGTAATTATTCATTTCATTTCATTTGGATCATCTTACCCGGACCCTATTTATTGACCCAAGATGCCTACGTGTGCGAAGACACACACCTCAAACCCAGCCGACCTTTGGTCGTAGCCATCTAACGGCACCCCTTGAAGTTACTTGATTTCCTGTCTCTAACTCCTCTTCCTGTATTCATTTCTAGCTAACTCTTCCTATATCTAATTCCATCCGCTTCCTTTCATCCAACCTATGCTAGTTTGAGGAAGGGGTCTATCAGCACTCCTTCCGAAGGGTGTATCATTGAGAGGGAGTGCTTCTTTACGGCCTTTTCATAAGAGAGGGGAGAGAAGTCTGAGTGCTCTATTGTGGTCGGATCGAATATTCCAATCTAGGGGATACTTAGGGTTTGGGATTTGTTTACATTAAATATTTTTATTGAAAAAATCCCTCGTGCCAAACACCAATCTCCTGTGGAGAACGACAACACCCTACTGACCCTTCCAAGAAGCCTTCCTCAACTAGAAATGGAACAAAAGGAAAAGTTAACCAACAAAAGTATCATGAAAAGGCCGTAAAGAAGCATTCCCTCTCAATGATACATAACATAAAATAAAATATGAAGAGATAACCAAATTCAGACAGAGAAAGAATTTAGGAATGGAAAAATTTTCTCTTATATTTTCCCTTTACCATTCTAATTTTTGTTCTATTTTGCAGCTCTTGAGATGCAACTAGAAACTGAACATGAAGAACGAACAAGTTTACTTCGTGCCCGACATGAATTAGAACGGCGATGTCAATTAGCCGAAGAACGAAGTAAATCTTTAACAACCAAATACGAAGACTCTGTAACTAAATTGAAAAAAGATCTTGTGCGAACAAAAGCTCTCCTTAAGGATACCCAGGCGGCATTAAATCAGGCCCGAGGCGAGAATAATCCGGCTCGAGTTCAATTACGACAACTCAAAAATCAGGTAAAATAAAAAAAAAAAAAAAAAAAATGAATTTGCTCTAATAATTCGGATTTAAACGAATTTAGCGAATTATATGAAACTCGATGGTCATGGTAATATCATTTAGTTTATTAGGATGTGAAGAGTTCGAAAACCAAGAAATTTCTGAGCGATTTCTTCTATCATAAAATATTACAGAAAAAATCTATTATAGATATGTGAAAAGGTAAGAAGTCAATCAGCTAGCTCTATCGTAATACAACTCCCAAAATGTTTCGGCTTTAATTAAATTAAACGTCTCACATTTTGGGAGCTTTATTTCGCTAGAGCTAGCTTCTCTACTGGTTTGAGTTGACTTCCTACCTTTTCACATATCTCTGCTCTGCGTACAGCCACCCATCTTATCGTAAAAATCTATTATAATGGATATTTATAAATTAATATTTTTCTATTTTTCGCTAAACTTTACTATTTAAGATAGGGAGGTTTGGAATCTGTCAAAATAAAGAGGCGAGTGCCTAAGCGGATAAGCTGCGGTCTTGTAATAAATTATCCGACAGAGTTAAAAACTTCTACTGGGGCAGAGCGAGTCCTCCTTCAGAACAAAGACCATAGAGATAAGAAACACACCATCCCTAGATCCTCCCCTGAGGTCATGGGCCATGCACAGGGTGCTCTAAATGAAGACTCTTCAGGAACCAATGGGGGAGGCAAAAGAGAGACAAAAACAATAGTAACCATATCTATCCATTTATCTGTAAAAATTTTAACGACTTCTCATACTCTGTTGAAAAAAGTTTGCGTCTTGTTTTTTAATGTCAAATTTTTCTAATAATCAAAATTTAAAGATTTATTTAAGTCTAGTGCTTTTTCTCTGAAAAGAAAATTTTTCAGATTGGCCTAAAAGAAGGTCTAGAAAGGAAGTTGTTATCCGAATATCTCATAAACCAATATAGATGAGAAGAATATGAATTAAATTTATTTGAAACGCTCATTTGGGTCAAACTTAAGGAGCACCGAATCTTAAATTTTTTATTTTCCTTTCTTTCTTTTTTTAACTCTTAGGAAAAAAAGTATCTTTTTATTTAAATTCTTGCTTTGTTTTTTAAAGATTAAACCAATTGATTTCGCAAACTATAATGACTTTTTGTGCAGTGATTGATTGATGTTTGATTAAGAAATAACTCATGGCAGCCAAATAAAACATGAAGACAAGTTCATGTTTCAACTTTTTTTTTTTTAATATTAGCTTATTATTAAATTTTTTATTAAACCTCTCGCGCAATCAATTTTCTTGTCGGTTCTTCTGCTTTTTTTGTTGCCCCCTTTCTAATGCTATATAAAACATTTTTCTATCCTTTTTCCGTTACGACAGTGCTCCACAACATTTTCTCAAGCTCAGTATACATAAATCATCTTCAGTATTCTAATCCTCAGGGTAGCCGATAGCAAATGCTTCTCGAGATATGTTGCCTTTTTTCAAAGAAATTCCCTTTTCTTGGAAATATTCTTTTGTAAAGGGAAAACGTGAATTTACAATAATTTGTACGGCCCACAGGTTATGTAACATTGTAATACGCTATGTAACGATATGATACGTCAGTGTTACCATCAACGCATAAACAACATTTACAAAGTGGGTGTCTGAGCATACAATATAAAAAAAATGATAATTTTTTAAATAGGAAAATTATTAATACCTACTTTTCAGTTGGTCTTTTTTTCTTTTTATTCAAATATCATTCATGTTTAATTTTAAAATAAGAACGTTTTTTTTTTTTTTTTTTTTTTTTTTTTTTTTTTTTTTTTTTTAAATAAATATTCTCTCACCCATTTGACGTCAATTATTTAGAAATAGATATCGATGTCCGAGATGTTGACGTTTTTAACGTTTATTTTTAAATAATTTCACTAGAATTAGAATTGTTTTTAAATATGAAATATTTATTTATAAATTAAAGGGAAAAGATGCCAAAATCAATTATTCTTTAATGAATCTTGTTGCATTTTTTTTATATTTTTATACAAATGAAATGAAATTCTTCGCTAATCTTGTTTACACATTTTTTTTTTTAAATTAATGAATAGAGAATTATTCTTCTTTCCTGTTTAAAGATTGAATTGTATTTTAAAAGAGCTTAGGGTTTGTTTATATGTATATTCCATTCTAGCAGGATGTTTGAGAATCTCTAAATTAATCCATCAAATAATCAGATGAGAAGTCAAAGTGTATAACGTCCTTCTTCTTATTCTTTTCCTATTCTTATAATTCGGCATAAAGAAACGACCGAGAGAGAGAATGATCATTTGTCTCAATGAATAACATTTATAAAATTAACCATCTGAGATTTTACGTTAAAAGGGACAATTTTCCATCATTTAGGTTCGGGTTTATTTACTCATATCGCTCCATCCCATCCCCTTGATCGATGATGCTTCTTGATAAGGATGACATTCTTAACTCGGGTAACTCGGATTCGTCATTCACATACACACCAGGTGTAATAATAATGTATTTTTATAATTTGAATAATAAAGGATTAGTTTTATATAAAAATTAAAATTTTTCTGACTTAACAAAATTCACTCTAGTTAGGCATTTTCTTGTTTCAATTTTTTCTTATTTGATTTTTGAAATTAAAATTGTAGATGGAGGATCTGGAACTCTCAAGAGACGCAACATTAAAAGCTAAACAGGCTCTGGAACGAGATTTGAATGAATCTCAGAGTGCTCTGGATGAATGTATGAAAGCTCGTCGGGAAGCTGAAGAACGAAGCGCTGCTGTTGCAAGAGATCTAGCTGAAGTCCGAAGTCAGTTGGATGAAAACGAAGATGAATTAGCCGAGGTAGAGAGAAATTATTTTCCTTTATTTATATTCATAATTAAGAAACTAGGATCTCTTTTTTTTCTAAATTATTCTGATTTACTTTTATTGTTTTTTAATTAAAATATAACTCAATGTCTTCTTAAATTAATCTTTAAAAAAAGCAAAGTTATCCCATTTACTTTGTTTAATTGTGTTTTTATTAATAAAATTTCTAACGTTCTACGATTTAACATTCCAACTAAAATGATTCTTAGGTTACATCATTTAAATAATTCCTTGTTATTAATATCACAAGATGAAAAAAATTTTGAATTTAAAAACAAAGATGAATAAGAATTCATTGCTTTTCAACACCACCCCCTACATTCAATTATTAATCTCTAACTATATAAAAGGCAAAAATTGAAAAATTAAAATTTCATAAATATCATTAATTTTTGAATAATAAACATTGTGAGATTGAATTATTTTATTTTTAATTTCTGTTGTATGGACTCCGAAACTACTTGACGGTTTTTCATTGGGTTTTTTTTCAATATGTAGAGAAAATATCGGTGTTGGTTTTATTTTTGGAAAAGGGGATCATAAACTAAAAAATTCTAAATTAGACTAAATTTATAAATATTAATTTTGTTTTAAATAATTAAAACTAATTACATGCTGGCGGGAGGGAGAGAGGAGCCCAAATTAAGATGAGAAAGAAACCAAATTGGAAAAACTAGAAATAAAAAGGGAGTCCTGGGGAGCTATTGTATTTAGTTATATAAGAATAAATTAAAATCCGTCTGTTTATAACGTATAGACTCCGAAACTACTAGTATTTTAGTTCCAATTTGAAGAGAATTTTTCGGAGGTGGTTTTAGGCTATCCGCTCAGAGTTTTCGGAGTCTATGCATCACAGACAGACAGACAGAAATACTTTGTCTTTTAAATAATTGCTATAGATATAGATAGATACCAATAAAATATTTATAATTTATTGGTTTTAATCATGTTTTTTGTTGTCTTTTCGGCATCTGAGGTCATTTAGACATAGAAACGATATATAACATATATTTTTACGATACAATGGTCCAGACATATTTATTTACATGATTTGGAATCCAAATAAATTTTCATCGGACTGCCTGGGATCCGAACCCACTCCCCTTGATTTTTAATGTTATCAATATGGACAATGTCAATATCTTTAATCTCTCGGCCACAGGGATTTCCCAAAAATGCACTCAATTAAAATAATTAAATCTCACAGTTATTATTCTATAATTAATGAAATATATTAAATTTTAATGAATTTTCTTTTTGTTATTTACATGATTAGAAAAGATGAACAGGTATGCACACGTATGTAGCCTTAGGCCTATCAATATAAGATTTAGAATAGTTTTTTTTTTTTTGTCTTTAAAAGATATATTCTATTGAATATTACGATACAATGATCCAGGCATATTGATTTATACCAATAAATAAATGAATTTTTATCGGACTACCTGGGATTCGAACTCGCACCTCTTGGCTTTGAAAGTTATCAACATTGATAATGTCAATATATGTCACAACTCAGAGTTAAAAAATGCCATTCTATTTCAAGTAAAATATTTTTGTTATATCACCTATCATGAGAGAAGTTAATAAATAATCAAAAAGACCTAACGACACAATATTAGTAGAGACAACTGTAGATGAACTGATAGCATAATACATATGACCTATAAAAAAGAGAAATTGCCAATTTAGCTGGAGAGCAAAAATAAAATAAAAAAAAAGAATGTATTTGTCTTTTAAGGTTCGAATCCCCTTAAATTCATATTGTGATTATAAATATTAAATGATTATATGGTATAATAAATGAATAATTAATAATAATAAATTGAAATACCCAAGAAAAAAGGTTGAGAAACGAGCAGAATGAGAGAGAGAGAGGAGGTTGCTTTAATCACGAAAAACGACAGAGATGCACTACGCATCAAAGGTTCCCTCTGAACTGATCTGAACAAGCATCTCGACTTCCTTTCCAAGCGGCGAGATTTGGTCCCACCTTTCTGATTGGCTAACTAATCAGGTGGGGAAATCGACTGCAGAGAGGGAGAAGAGATTGATAAAATATAATAATTTTTGAAAAAAAAAGGGCAACACTTTTTAGCCATCGCTAATGATATCTTCTGAGAATATCAGATGTAAATAAACAGCGATTTCAAAATCACAATGGTTATAAAGCATTTATATTATAAATCCAAACAGTTCCAAGTTATAATTATATATTTCATTTAGTTGAAATTGCTTACTCAAAAGCCATAGAGCATTATTACCTACTATGATAGAGTGGCCTGTATATATATAAAATATATTTTGTTTATTTTAGATGTTAAAAAAATATAAATCAGCAGTAAATCAATTGAGCGCCGAACAGAAATCAGTTCAAGAACAAATGCAATTGGTGACTGAACTTGAATCTGAACGCCAACTTTTAAAAGATCAAATCCACGAACTCCAATCGAGATTAGATCATGCCATGAATATGCTCCGGGCATCATCAACGTGCTCTGTGGGCTCAGCCTCTGGAGGTCCAGGAAGTGCATCTGGAGAGCCAAGACACGATATGAAAGTTCGTGAATTGGAATCGAAACTGGACCTGGAGAAAACAACACGCAGTCGTTTAGAGGTAGAGCAACATTAAATTTTAAACTCATGTTGGCGGACAAGTAAAAGACTTGAGTGTCATGTTTTTTAGGTACAAATTACTCGGTTAAAAGAATCTTTAGAAAAAGCGACGACAGAAGCAACTCAAGCTAAAACCAAAGAACAACAAGCACAAAACGAATTACGAAGAGTACAAAGTAAGTGACAACAAGAATTAAATTTATTATGATAAAAAGAAATGAGTATTGATTTATTCACTTTTTTTTTTAGCTTCTATGCGCCAACTAAACGAACAACAAACAACTCTGAGATCTCGGGATACAGATCTCTCAAATAAAATTAGAGATGCAGAACGTCGCGCAACCACAGCTGAAGCGGAAGCTGCAGCTGCTCGCCGTGAGACTGAAGAGGTATTTACTTATTTATAATTTAATTTACCTCGGTGCTGGGAATCTTGCAAAATTGCTAGTGTACCAGCCAGTGCCATAATGACTAGTAAAGAGGGTGATTACCATAGCAACCAACAGCTCAGTACGCGATCTGACAGGTCGGCGGACTCCACTCCTCCAAGACTTTAATACTTCAATATTGTTTTATTATTAAAGAATAGTCGCAAGTTCAATTTGTCATCTCCTTTGGTTGGCTTTTTGGCTATTTTGTTTTTTAACTCTTCTACGATTATTCGACCCTCTTTATATTCTTTTTCCTCTTCCCTCTTTGAAATTGTGGCATGCCTCTACCTAAAGATGTATACTTTTTTTTTCTTCACTAACTCAATATTATATTTGTCTCTAAATTTTTATTTAATTTTTTAAAGTAATTTTTACTTGAGTTCAATATGTTATATTATTGATTGTGTTACTATTAGATTACCAATAGCACAGATTTAATATTGAGAGAAATTAAAAAAGCAGACGAGTTTTAAATTTATTTCCGCTTTGCTGGGTCACCTGAGGTTCCTTAAATGCTGATATAATATTACAGTGTGAGGCTAGCTTTTAGTGGTATTGCGGTATGTGTATTATATCAGTATTTAGGACGGTCCCAGCTCTGAAGATGGTTTGACCCAAACGTCAGCAAAAAGGAAATAAATTTGTCTCTTGGAGCAGATAGTCATTGATTCGCTCCCGTGGTAAGCGATAAAATTTAATTATAATGGCTACCAATTAATTTCAATAAATATGGCCGGAATCTAAATGGCATCAGATGCCATCAAATTCTCAAAAAATTAAAGAAACTTTTGCTAGTTTTTTTTATTTCTTTTAATCCCAATATTATATTATTATAATAGATATATTTTATTTTATAATTTTAGATGCGGCATCGCTTAGAGGCTTTAACTGAAGCTCTTGAAGGTGAAATGATTGAATCGAATGACTCTAATGAAGAAGAATCTGAATTGTCAAATATCGAAGATGATGATCTCCTTGAGGAAGGCCATCAAGCGACTCAGCCTCTCCATCGATTCTCTCAACATTCAAGGTTTTCTTGTCTATTATTCCAGTCATATTCGTTATGCATTTGTGTTTGAAAACATATACCTGTAAACCCATTGGCCATCTAATGACTCGCCACTTTTTTCTAATTTTCTCTCTTTTCACCCCCTCCTCATACATAAATTTTAAAACATTCACCCCATCCCTTAATACAAAAATTAAAAATTTTTTAATCGTTGATTGTTTTAATTAATGGCTTATTTACTTACAAAATAAATAATTTTTCAGCACTCACGAACCTTCAAGCGTCGACTCAATTTTCAGACCTGGCGAGAGCTCAATATAAAAATTGAAAATAATAATGATATATTAATAATTTAAAAAAAAAAGACTACTAAATAATATATGTATATTATATATAATACCTTTTGACAAGTCTTCTATTTATATATATATATATATATATATAGCCTCTCTATTCCTTTCTCTTGTT
>JAAAKE020119818.1:0-15576 GCA_010014785.2 Anisolabis maritima | reverse complement strand
AAATTGCCTTTTTATTAAGAAAAAATTTAGAAAGGTTAAAAAGAAAGAAAAAACCAAAAAGTCAGTTGAAATAAATACAATTATAATGTATTCTTTGGACGGATATGAGCTATTTTTTGACCCAATCGAATCTACGTTAATAAGCATGTATTTGAGGAATATTTTCCTTTAAACATATTTAAAGGATTTTTTTTTCAATTTTGAAATATGACTTGTTTATTAACTTGCCTATGAAATATTGAGAAGGGTTGTTTAAGAAGAGATGAGAGGAATAGAAAGTGAAGTGAAGAAAGTGGGAAAAATAGAAATAAGCACAACGAATGGACTAAATGGTGAAATTTGAGTCACATTTGGAAGAGATAAAAAAAGGTCGAAGAAATATTTTCGAAAAAATAGGGGCTAATAAAAAATGGCGAGCTTCCATTCCAGTTCTTATTAACAAGTAATAGAAATAGTTGGATACCATTTCGTCCTCTCGACTGGATGGGACTTGGTTTCTCACTACTTTTAGTTCTAACCAAGATTATATTATATATAAATAAATCCAAAATAAATATTTTTTGTGATGGAATGAAAATATAAAATTCCTCATCCTATTGCTAATAAATTCAAATGATAAATGGAGTATTTTATTTATTTATGTTTAGATGTCATTTGGCGGACATAAAGGAAACAATATCTTGTTGTCTGTGCATATAATGTATCCTACTGGTTTGAAATGAAAACATAAAAAAAAAATTAAAATAAAAAAAAGAAAGTAAAAAAATGAATTGGCCAATCCTCGGGCACCTTCCTAATTAACCGGGATGACGAAATCGCCCTCAAAGGGGGGACGGGGGCTGCGTCGGGTGCCGGCTCATACTGCAGTAGTATTGATCGGACCCCCGGCGCTGCACGCGCCTCCTCCCTACCCGAACCCAAGTACTCACTCTACTCTACTCTAACTCGAACCCTAGCCTACCTTTCTTTTCTCTCTTCGGTGAAAAGCCTATCACCCCCATCTTCTTCGCCAATTCTCCATCAAATATTTCCTTTAAGAAGAAGCTCTTTAATTACTCCATTAAATGTTTTATATGAATCAAGATTTGAAGAAAAGGGATATGGTATTTGGTTGTCTAAATTACTCTTATTTTATGAAAATTGAGTAAAATTGGATCTCTCATAGCAATTTGCTAAAAAACCAATAATGACGATTCTTAAAGTTTATATAATCAAATAATCGGGTGTGTGCCAAGGGACAGATGTTTGCGAATAAATTTATTTAAATTTTATTGGCTATCAATTAATTTAAATAAATAAGTACGAATATCGTCAATAATATAAACATTTTTAAATCTACTATGTGACCTCTAATGTCAAAGATTCAAAGATAAAAACAAAGCCTGTATTTCTGTTCAATTTTCAACAACGAATTTTTTTTCTATCTTGATAATTTTTTTACTACAATAAAGAGAAAGTAAAAAAATCAATGCATGTATCAATATAATTATTATATTAAATAAAACAGTATTTTTTTTAGGCTTTCCAGATATTTAAACAGAAGGAGCTTGAGGGATAGAGGGCTACTTTACAAAATTCGAAAAAAGGCACATAATACTTTAATTTAAAACCTAATAACTTCACCCAAAATCCTCAAATGAGAACTCAAGTTTAAATTAAAAAAATCATTTTTCGAAAAAAGGGGGGAGGTTTTATTCCCTCTACTCTTAAATGAATTCATTTCTTGCCAACCCGAGAAAAGTTTCTGCATAAATGTTTTGTCATAAGTGTAAATAAGGATTAAGAGTGTTAGCATAAATAGAGAATTTTTTAATATCATTATCACCTTATCTGTTCTGTATTTGGTTCAGTATTCCTTTGCAATGGTGAATACAGAATAGGGCGGTGGGTTGTCCTCCTTTCTAAAGTCAATAAAAACATGGAAAAAACATGGAAAAAAAAAATGAAAAGTTTAAATGACATTCTAAGAAGAACCTCTTCCTACAAAAAAGAAGTAACTTAAAAGGCCCTGCAGGACAGAAATTTTGACCCTCTATCAAACTTAGTTGCCCCCTCCGCACTCCCAAACAAGAATTCTGAATTTTCTCTTTGGAGAAAAGAAAGTGAAGAAACTAATAAAAATAATTATTTTAACGTTTTCATCAAATCTGATAAATAAGTTATTGTATATAGTAATTGAATTGATGACTGAATGACTCCACATGCTGAAAAACAGGTCTAACCGAAAGATATTCAGTTTAATTAATAATAAACTCCATCATTTAAAAAGATGAATGGTCCTAAAGCTTAAAATTTATATGGCTAAATATTAAAACTTTCAGCTGCGTTCCACTGCAGCAATAATGATTTATTTTATGAAGCTTCTTTTGCGAATATTCAAAACTATCGAATTCACATCATTCATTAAGATTTATTCAGTATTAGTCTTTGGAATATATTATAAGAGAGAAAAGAGTATCATTATATTCTTAAAATGCACGTCCATACAAAGAAAATCAAACATGAAACTGAAATAATATTTTATGCATAAGGATGTGGAACGGTTTTTTCTTTCACAAGGTACAATCTTTTTCTAACGATTCCACTCCTTGGAGTGATGAAGAGTATATCTTTATATATCATGGGGTACAGAATTTAGTTCGCTTTAGCTTGCTGGTAGATCCAAATGAACAACTCACTAATTGATTTTTCGTTTCTCAAATGCGGATGCAAAATCCGATGAGCATTTGGGTGCCTCCTTCAAGCACTAACTAATTATGCACTTCATGGTAGGTTAATTTAATAATTAAGAAGTAATTAAAAAGGGTCCAGAGAGATGGTCTAAATTTATGATAAATTCATCTCTTCTGTTTATTCATATTAATTAGTATTTTTGATAAAAAATGAGACGTCAGTTTTTTGGACCCTGGAAATAGAGATAATAATCAACACCATGAGTTTATTAAAAATAATTGATAATAACTTATCATATGAGCGTGTACGGGCATTATGGTATTTGACTGTCGTTAAAGAAATAATAGATAAAAAATATCTGAGAATGGGCAAAGTTGTATTACTGTAACAAACTGCGCAAAGGCTGTGGAATTGCTCGCTTCCCTTGCAACACTTTCAAAATAATAGAATGGATTCCTAGATGTTGGTATCCGATTCAAACGAGAAAATTGTGATATTTGGTAAAATTTCAAAATTTTGTTGGTTATTTTGGCCAAGTTACCATGGACCGATTTAAAATTTTTTTGCAGATTTGTCCTTCATTTTTGATGTTTTATCAGAATCTGAAGTCAAAATTTAGATATTCGAAAAAAATTGATGACAGACATATTGACTACAGACAGAGAATACAATAACGAACTTTTCAAATTAAAATAAAATCTGATGTGATACATCATACGACAGTTTATTTAGGATATTTTATAAGTAAATATTCAATCAATTATAAATTTTATTTCATTTATTTTATTTGACAAAGCTGTTAATTCTTCAAGAATAAAATATAGGTTTATTCGCAAAGATCTAATTATTATTCTCAAAGAATCTAGGGCAGAGAGGCCCCAAGACTATTTATTGATAAACCAAATTATTTTTAGCCAGGTTTATTATTCCTATTCTCTTAAAATAGCATTTTGGGCTAGTTAATTGTAACATTACAAAAAAAAATTTTAAAGTAAAAATTCTTTTAAAACTATACGGGGAACCTCTTTAGAAGGGATGAGTACTGATCCAAGAATAAACCGATTAAGAATTAGTCGGCCAGTTCTAATTGGTCTAATGAGCCATATTCAAGTTCTTGTTCCATTTTTTTAATGCTTAAGTTGATGAGATGTAACTGTCTAATTTTTTCTATCTATCTAGACATTTTAACATTCATTTGTAATTAGGAATGGCAAGATTTGTGCCCGAAACGTCGACAAATGAAAAAAAATTAAATAATTATTTTATTTAATTTGCTCCTAGCTGCATTTCCTGTCCTATCGGATTTAATTTTTCTTACTCAATCTAATTTTATTACTTTGTTTTTTATATTTAAGTTAGAGTAATTTATATATAATATTGATAAAAGTAGATGGTGAAGATTAGCTGAAGCTAGAATGGATGAATCTACTTTTTCGGGTGAAGAAAGGATATTTAAGACAAAAACAAATGCAATATTAATTGAAGATAAGATTTTGGATAAAATGCGAATTGGAAAATTAAAAAAAATTTATTGCCTCAATTAAGCGCAAAGATCATTGACCAATGAGTAACATCTCTTTATGAAAATAGAATAGTTAGCAGATAATATCTCAGAGGAAATAATGAGAAAATATTATTCTCTTTTGGAAATAATAAAACTTAAAGTCAATATCTTTTAAAAATGGAGATCAGAGTAATAAGATATTCAAAAATAGAGATATGGTTAAAAAGTAAACTAGAAAAATAACAATTCACAATCATATAATTTAACAAGAATATAGTATGTCAAAGTTTTTTCTTTAAGAAAAAAAATTCAATTATAATAAACGCCTTCCCCATTATTATCCAATATTACTTATGTTAATTAATTAATTAATAATGATTAATGATTGAATGGTGCAAGACTATGATGTTTATATAAAACAATAAGTATAATTAAACATATATAGATTAATATTTTCGGTCTTATTTCTTGTGTCAAGGGTGAAAGGTCCAGGGAATAAATTGTTGGGTGGTTGGATGCTTGTTTTCTTCTACAGGAATCTTTAAATTAATTTTTTGTCATGGTTGCTTTCAATTCTGGATTATAAACCCTGTTCATCCTCTCGACTATCAGCAAGGACCTTACACAAACACAAACAATTCAAAAAGTATGCCTTTCTATATCTATCTTAAAATGTCTCATCTTCTTCATTTCATTTCATTTGGATCATATAGGCCCATCTACCGGGATTCCCGTTTATTTTCCCGAGGTGCTTTCGTGTAAGGAGACACATGCCTCAAACTCAGCCGACTTCTGGCCGTAGCCATCTATCGGCACCCCGTGACGTTACTTTATTTCCTAATTCTAACTCTTTCTCCTATATTCATTTCTAGCTAGCTAACTACTCCTATATCGAATTCCACCGGGACCCTTTATTCCAACTTATTCTATGCTAGTAGGACGCCCTAGTTTGAGGGACTCTCTCAGCACCGACGTGTGGCCTACTCCTTGCGAAGAGTGCTTCTTTAAGTCCCTTCCGTAGGACGGAGTGTCACAGCAACTCCCTCTCCTCGTAAAGTTGTTCTATTGTGGTGGGATCTAATGCTCCAATCCAAGGCATACTTGAGGATTTGTTTACATTAAATATTTCTATTTAATGAAAAAATCGCTCCCGCTCTGGATGCGAACACCGATCTCCCGCGCAAAAGAGCGACACCCCACCGACTCCTCCACAGAACCCTTAAAATGTCTCATCATATCTCAAAAAAGAGGTGTAGCCAGGAGAAATAATAGAAATAATTTATTACCGACGTTTCAGTCACTAATAGTGCCCTTCTTCAAAACAATTAATTGTTAATTAAAACTGATGGTTTGTATTTTATCAATAATGTACACAATTACACTGAAAAATATAATTAATGTAGCGTATTAATTAATGTATTAGTTTTTACAAACGAAATGATTGCTGTGTGCCTCTCACATCGAATAAAATTCGAGGGCTTTCCTGAGTTTGAATCAAACAGCCACGTTCCATACGCTCTCATATCATATTTAGAGCACTCTAGGAATGATGGGAACCAACTGACTGAACACATTTTAAATTTAATTAAATAGAATTTTCTGAAATAAAACAAATTAATTTGTTGATGGTGTTTCGGATATCCAACACGACCTTCTTCGTGACTCTTTTTCATTGTCCCATCACAGTTACCCAAACAACTTTAGAAGTACTATTCCATAAATATAAAAATTAAATTTAAATGGAACTCACCATATTAATAAAGTTGTAGAAATTTGTTTGAAAAAAACTTCGAGTGTATCTTCTCTTGTTGATTTGAAGAACCTCAAAAAGAAAGACTCCTAGAAAGAGAAAAAGAGAGATTACATTAATTATATATTTTCTGTCTTGTTTTTTAGTTAAAATTTTTTTAGTAATTATCTATAATATTTTTGTTATAAAATTATTGAATGATATGACCATATGGTCATGTGTTTCTTTCATCAAAAATTGAAATATCATAGGATGCAAAATTTCGTTAATTTTTGCTTGTTAAATGGTAGGCGATCTAAATGACAAACTCTCTACTCTCTAATAAATTTTTTGATTAAGCTCCACAGCTCCTCGAGAACAGACCTCACATGCGCAGTTGTAAAATCTCTCTAGAAATTAACATAAGGATGCACGGTCGGTTCTAGAAAAGCTCGGGGTTAATTAATCGATCGAAGTACAGAAGTGGGGAACCTGCTATCTTCTAAGATTTTCTCTGAGATCTTATTTATATGTATACGATAGTCCGTTTTTCTCTTTAACGATTTTTGTTATTATAAATAAATTTTTATATTTTTTGGCATTAATCATGGTTTATTTTTAGTAATTAATAATACAAAAATATGTTATCAGTACGTGTTTACTTATCAAAGTGAATGCATCTACCTGATGGTGGCTGAACGTTATATTATTGTATAATAATTATCATTTTTTACATTATTAATTACTAAAAATAAACCAAGAATAATTTCAAAAAATGTCTTATGTTTATTATTTTTATAATTATATTTTTTAAATTTTGATGAGAATATTGTAAATTAGTAGACTTAACAGTCTGTAGATTCGAAATGTCCTTTTTCTTAAAATTCTTTATTCGGAAAGTGCAGTGCGGCTTTTCCACTATTTCGGAAAATGAATGTGACCTTTATATTTAAAAAAGTTTCTCCACCCCTGTGAGTTGGTTATTTGCGTCAACCGAATACCAACTAATTGATGGACCGCATGGTAAATTTATTTATTTGTTTAAACTGTTAAAGTTAAAAAATAAAAGCTTTGTTACTAGGAACAATTTCCAATCATTTGAAGCTGTCATACGTATTGTAAAAATCCCTTCATGTTGTTATTAGAAAATGTTCTTGTAACAAACTTAATGATATATTTTTTAGAAATTCCCAGAATAACACAGGGAAAAAGAAAATGAGAATTTATAAGAAAAATCCTTGCTATGTTGTAATTTTAATAGATGAGAAGGCAGGTTCGGCAATAATGCAACCTTTGTATGTATAATAAACACTCAAAATTGAGACGTTTCGAATGAGATTTACTTGTTCATCTTCAGTCTAATTGAATAGTTATATTTGAAATACAAGCTGACCATCTTTGGACATAAATACAACTAGCAAATTGGACTGAAGATGAACAAGTAAATCTCATTGGAAACGTCTCAATTTTGAGTTTTTATTGAACATCCAAAGTCTGTAATATTGCTGAATTCTTCTTTATTGAGAAAATTTCATAAGACCGATATCTAACCAAGGAATGGGGTATACGCCTCAAGAAAGAAAGGGTAAATTACTTCTAATTCCAAATCTTTTATTTTGTTTGCCTTTCTGCTTTTTCTTTCTACAATTATCTCACTCCCTATTTCTTCCTTCTATTTACTAAGGAATTTTTATAAATATTTAGACACTCACTTCTTTAATACATTTTTATTGATTTTTCATTAGTCAAAATTACTATCAGAATCATTCACTATTTTTTTTATTAGACATTAAAATCGATGTTGTGCCTGAAAATTTTAATCAGCCTAATTTTATAACAAATTTCCGTTTAGATAAATGAAGTTTGCTTGTTCAAATGTTTACCTTGTCTCTGGCTTCGGCAGTTATTGTCTTGGATTAGAGAATTCCCTAGATAGCCTAGGGATCCAGTAATTGTACTCACTGGGCTGATAAAGTCAACGTATTTGGTGATACTTGATCCAATTTCATGATAATATTAGTGAAAGAGAGATCAAAAATTGATCTTATTTGCGACTCAATTGCTCCAATTAAGAACAAAGAAAACGATTCATTTTTTTACCTTATTTATGTGCCCCTGCCCCTTGGAGCGGAGGTAGATGTCTTGTTTCAAGATTAAGGCTCAGTAGTTAAATTATATTGGCTAATTTAAATAAATATGAATGGATTCTAAAGAGCTCCAGATGCAGAACAAATATCTTATTGGCGTCATATGGTGGGCGGAGAGCTAAAGAAGGCCTACTTTTAAATAAGGCTGTTTGGATCTCACATGCTTTTTCGTTTCCGAGATTTTTTGTTCAAAGAGAGTTAGGCCTTTTATTATTATTATTATTATTATTATTAAGACCTTATAATGGGTATTTCTGTTGAAATCTCAAAATTGATTTCCGTACACATGTTCTATTCATCTTTTGTTTGGAAGGGACGTAAAGAAGGATTTCCTATCAATGATGCACTCTTCTCAAGGAGTAGGCTACCCGCCGGTGCGCCCTCCTCGACGACATCTTTTCTAGCACAGATTAAGTTGGATGAAAAGGACCGATTGGAAATAGAAGTAATTAGCTAGTTAAAAATGAATACGAGAGGAGGAGTTAGAGAGAAAATCAAGAAAGTTAACGAGGGGGCTGAGGCTGGATTTGTTTCCATGAACGAAAACACCTTGGATAAGCAAACGGTGATCCTAGTAGATTAATATATAAGGTCCAAATTAAATGAAATGAAAATCCTTTGTTTGAAAAATTTTATCTTTTATCCTTCAGGGACTTCTCGTTATTAAGTCATCTAATTAGAAGACTCTAAAGGGGAAAAGGTAAGAAATTTTTTCAAACAAAGGATTTGAATAATACGTAAAAACATTTTTATATGTTCAAAGGGATTTTGGTTGCCAAATGATTAAAGAAAAGTGTAGTGAGAAGAAAATAAAATAAAAATAAAGATAGAAAAGAAGAAAGAGGGAGAATATCTCTATAAATAAAAATCGAGAGAATTTTAACATGGAAGAATATGAGTTTAAAAAAAAAGCCTCCCCACATGTAACAATAAATTAGATGTTATCAATGAATATGCTTTAACAAATAATCCATTTTTTTTATCTGAAATTAAAATAAATAATGAAAAATTACTTTTTTTTATTTATATAACGTACTCTACACTATTATATAATTTAAATATAAAATTTATATGGGTGCACCTGTTGAAGTTTACGTTTTACTTATAAAAAAAAAATAATTTGCACCATAAAGAATAGATCAATAAAAGATGTGTAATAATTTCCATTCTAAAATTAAATCTTTTAAAAATAATAAAAATAATTCATAATATAGCATAGTGGAAAGCAGAAGTTTTTCTTACTATTGCTATGTCCATGCCTTTTTTATTTTTTAAAAATAATGAAAAATAAACAAAATCAAAACTATAAAAAGGATACCAAGTGGTTTAAATAAATATGGTTGGATAATAGAATCATTTAATATTATATTAAGGCAGATATGTGCATAGATAAAGTTTTTGGGGGACTTAACAAAAAATTTGATAATTTTGGGAGAGATGGGGAGGGGGGGGGGGCTTGAATGGATTATCTATCTATTTTAAAAGCCTTAAGGCATAAGATGAAAAAAAGGCTTTTTAAAAAATGTGTTCCCCTACCCCTACTAACAAAATCCTCAACCTATAACCACCCCTTTAAATGAGATTAAGTAAGACTAAAATAAACACAATCATAAGTTAATAAAAAATTTTTATGACCAGATTCTTTTGTCTCTTTTTTAGTATCAGAAAACATGAATTTACATTTTTTTTTTTTCAATAAAATTTTGGGAATTCGTCTTTTTAATAAAAAAAAAGGATAGGATAAAAAATTTCGAGTTCACGAGAAAGAAAATGCCGTTTATTTTCCTAATGCTCTTTTAGAGTCAGATCTGCTGGTCTCTGTTTAAGCTAAGCTAACAATTCCCTTTTGAGAGGGATTTCTTAACGCCGCTTTTAACTCTCTTAGGTCTTATTTCCTTCTGCTGGAAATTCTCACAAATTGTGCATTGTGAATGAAGCGGTGAAAAGAAAAAAAAAGCTTTAATATCATTCTTAGAGACCAATCCAAAGAAAAATCCTTTTAATTTATAGGGAAAAAAAGGTATTTAATTAGGAATTTAATCACGTTGGGGATCATCCTTAGAACAAATAAAAACGTCTACAACTCCATCGAAAAATAAATAAATAAGAGGATTAACAATTTATTTAAAAAAAAAATTAAATTAATATTCATCAGGCGCATTTTTTACTGAAAAAGGTCATGAAGGTATAAAAAAGCAGAAAGAGAAAAAAAATGGAAACCGGCAAAGTGGATTAAATAGGCGCGGTCGGTTTATGTGAATAATAAGTAGAGATCGCGTGAATTATGTTGTGCTGAAGAAGAGGGGACGATTTCAGACGAAAGGGTTGGGAAAAAAAGAGTGGGTTTCGTCACGAGAGGCGACACGCATACTCTCCCTGGCCTCAACCCCTTATTTTTTAATGCTGGGAATTAAAATATTATAACGCGTTTATTTATATAAGAACGAGATAATTCCACTTTTTCGTTAGAAGGAAACTGGGGAATTTTCTTTAATATTAATTTGGCAAAATCCAACTGTCTGTCAATTTTAATATAGCAGTACATAAAATTAGAAAATAGTTTTAGAAAAAAATGTTCAAATTTTCTAAAAAATAACGGGAATTGAAGAAATTCATTTGTTTTTTCTTACTGAAAGCGAAGCAATCCAAAAGTCTTCTAGAGCGGACCATGCATGCTTATTTATTCATTTCTAAGAATAATATTTGCCCATGCACAATCTACCTAGAAATTAATAACTGAGCATGTCGTGTCTCTTAAAGAGCTCTCGAAAAATTAATCGATTAATGAATTGGACATTTGGTTTACCTAGCAAGTCCATTAAGTCCATGGAACCTCGTTAAAAGACATGGCTGCCAATCTGTTCGCATTTAAATCCTCCCAACAAAACAAAATTGAAATAAAAAAAAAAAAAAAAAAGTAGGAACTAAAGATTTTCGTGATTATGTCTCATTAAAAGATTTGCATTTTGAATAATAGAAAAATTTGAACAGTGAGACATCTTCGTAGTCTTATTCCCTTCATTCAGAGATTACAGAGTAATTCCTTTTATCAGGAGTTTAATTGGCTCGTTTTAAGAAACAATTTTTCCCTGAACGATACTCTTGAGCGTGGGCGGTCAGCGCCAACTAGTGGCTTTTGGATGAAATCCGCTCACAATAAAATCATCGTATGAGTCAATGTTTGGTATGGCTCCTACACTCGTAGTACTGTTCAACCGAGAAGAGGAATCGGAGACGATGACCCTTGACTAAGATGGGGTAAGAGTAAAAAATGCTTCTCTTGGCTTGCGTAATTCGTGTTAGTCATTCACGTACTCACCAGATGTGAACCCCCATATGAATGTATAAATTAATAATATGCGTTTGTTAATGTATTATTATATTTAAAAAAAAGCTTATACTTTTGCTATTATTATATTTATTTATTCAATTTAAAATAGAAAAGAAAAATACTATGGATCATTAAAAGTTTTTAAAATAAATTATAATCCTCTAAAACTCCATATAGAAATGAGAACCTTGAGACTTATAATAATTAAAAATCTTCAGATCCAGCATTCCAATTCAAATATCAAGAGAGACTAAAGAGACGGTAAGCGTCTTAAGGCCTTTAATTGAGAAACTATTCCTTTAAGACCCTCAAGAGCTTTATGTGACCACAATCCAACCTCACCTAGAAGGGGGAGAATAGGAATTTGGGTTAGGAGGAGACAAGGCCAATCAATTCAGGAAAACAGAAGTTTCAGTCCCGGGGATAAATTAAGTCTCATATTGAAACGTACAAGATCTAAGGGGAAATGGGGTTTTATGAAAATTCCATTTTGCAGCGCATTTTTCACATTACATGTTCCCCGTGACTTTAGAATCTATATTCTTAATTAGAAATTAAAGGGCACATATAATTTTGAGCGAAAAAGAGATTGAGGAAAAAGTTCATTTGTCTCCTAAGATGCAAAATAATTTAAAGCTTAAAAATACAAAATTTCCTACAAAAAAATGAAATTATTCTTTAGTTATTTTAAGTATTCGAGATATATTGTATATCGAAAAGAGGGGAAAGTTTTCGAGATGTACCTCTCCCTTTCCCAACTAATTCATCGCATTCTCCCCTTCCTTCTGCCAACTTAGGATCTTTTTGTATAGCTGTTATTATTTTCGATAATATATTTTCCTTTTTATGCAATTTTGCTCATCTGTTTGAATTTTCTCAAACATTTAGCATTATCGTTTGACATTTGGAAGAGGTTTCCTATTTTTTTCGCCGCATTTGATAAAATAAGATATTTTAGTTAGATCTAAGAGAAGAAGTATAAGTTTTGTTCTTTTTTGT
Organism: Anisolabis maritima; assembly: GCA_010014785.2. NCBI lineage: Eukaryota > Metazoa > Arthropoda > Insecta > Dermaptera > Anisolabididae > Anisolabis > Anisolabis maritima. Next base: position 3,193 of record JAAAKE020119818.1, on the reverse strand, counting down.
GATTATGGACGTAGGGCAGTTAGGATAGGGAGGTTAAGAAATAATGCAGCAGACTACTCTATATGATTTAATAAAAATTATCACAATCATTTGAATAAATATTGAATATTTTTAGTTAATGTCAACGAACTTAACAATGGAGGAAGGAACAGGCAGCCAAGATGATTTGACTTTAATTTTAATATAAAGTCGAAACGCCACAACCGAGAATTTTAATATCGTAGAGGCATCTCACTTGGCTGCCTGTTCCTTCCTCCATTGTTAATTAAAACAGCCACCTTACTATTTCGTGTCAATAAGTTTAGTTATCAAAAAATCAGGGCAATATTTAGTCAAAGGGCAATAATGTTTATCCAACAACGACAATTAATTATTAAATTTAGATTAAACATTCCGAATTTAATCCTTAAAATATCCCTTTTCCAGAAAAATACAATAATATTATAATTTAATTTATTGACTCATTTTTGGAGATATGCCTTTAATCAAAGGCATAAAACTCTCGATTCCAATAAAAAATAAATGGAACATTGTGCACTAAAGGCACACTCCATACCCCATCCCCTGTTCCTGATTGGCAAATTCCTTGCACATAATCCTCCTCCTGGAACATTATCTAATTAATCGAGTTTATAAACTTGGGCTGATTTCATCTTGATTGCAATTGTTTCTAAGTTTATTTGTCAATTCAATTTATACTCTTACTATTACTATTGCATTTGTCGGTTTGTTGATGTGTTGTAGGTGCCGGCGGTACTACCTGGCGACGATTCATATTCCCCTTCACCTGTCTCTCTGAGTGACTTCCCCTTTAACAACTCCGTCAACTTACTTATTCCCCTTTTGATTCGCTTCAACTCTCTCTCTCTCTCTTTCTCTTCATTCCGACAAGTTTCATTTCCCTCATGAGAATTGTTGTTTTAGAACAAGTCTAAATCTAGTCAAAACTTTTCCTGAAAACAATAAGAAAATTTTAAGAAATTTATGGCTCTTATTCTGGAATTAAAGATTCTAAGAAAAAAGAATATAATTTAAATTTTATTTTAATAAAAAAATTTTCTAGTTCAGGATTGTACCTTGTAACTATAATAACATACTAGATTTTGTTTGCCTTTATGGGAATTCTAAATTTAGAGCCAAATTTACAACTATAGTTTTTTTCCTCAAATAATCTTTTATTCCAGTTCAAAATCATAAATTTCTTATAATTTCTTATAATTTTAAATTCAATCTCTTGATATAAATCTATTTTGAAATATACTATGAACTGCATAAATTCGGTGGTTTTTGTTTTTAGAAAGTATGCGACTCAAATGATCAACTTATTCAAGGATCAACATATTCATGATTTTTTTTATTCCAAAGCTGCATTTGAGCCGATCACGCATGGGGAGTTTAAAATCCTCTATAAATTAACAAATTGATTGGCTCCAAAAGAGTTTTAGAGTAATGGATTGAAAATCCAATGTTGGTCATTTGGATTGCCTACCTTCCAACAAGCAGACAATCTAATTTTTGCATCTCATTTTATGAGACTGGTGTGATAAACTCTCATCACACAACTTTCTCCTACCTAAGATAAGGAAAGCTGAGAAAGGTGCTGTCACACCAGATGTTTTTCCTCGGATTCTCTAGGTACTAGCCACTCAATGTGTTAACCGCCAAATTAATCAATGTCATTAGAGTAGTTTAAGAGAAAATCAGAAAAAGCTAAAAACGTAGAAGAGGAAAGTAGGTTTCAGACAATTTTGGGAGGGATAAGGGCAAATATATTTCAAAGGTCATGTTTGTTTTATTCGTTAGAGCAAATTTTGAGAAAATGTAAAAAACTAAAAAAGTACATTAGTAAAGTACAAGTACCCGTTCCCCGATTTTATTCAAAAGATTCGAGGTGCAAGCAAAAAGGACACCTAACTTAAATATAGAATTGCAGCTTCTTTTTGTTTTTGAGAAATCTTATTCACACACACGGACCTTTTTTTTAGACTCAGGGGGGTGCCAATAATGGTTATGGCCAGAGGTCGCCTTGACTTGACTTGGTTGTACAAAACATCTCCATTAAATAAAAGGAGATCCCGACAGGTTTGACTAAAGAGCCCAAAAGAAATATCCAAAGAAAAGATCAACATATCTGTTCCACAGTGGCTTAAGATTGGCTCAGAAGGTTAAAAAGTAATTTTCTATTGCTATAACAAAATAAGTGAGACGTTAAACATCGAAACTGAAAATTTGATATAGTCGGTAATGTCATTCTGGAATAAATTCAAAAAGCTCGTTCTTAATTATGAAGGGTTCAAGGAAACATAACATTTATAAAAGAATTATTATTTTTATTATTTTTTGGTTTAGGGAAGGGAGCCTGATAGTGTGAAGAATTTAAAAAAGTTATAATTGGACATACGATACGTTTAAAACCATATCTTGGTAAATAATTTGAAGAAGTGGGTTTCAAATAGATATATGAAACTCGGGGACCGCAACCTGATCTGTCGTCTTAAGGCGATCCATCGATCCACCCTCTTGACACACCCAATCCAACAACGAGGCTATCAAAAGTGTCGAGAGTAGAAAAGAAAATTGATTACGATTTAATTCTGTTATCTCATTTACCGGTTAATGTCTTTATATAAACATATCCCTTGAGATAATATCTCTCCTCTCATTTTAATTTTAAACTGTGATGTAATGAATCCGTCAATAAGTTTTCAAAAAGGGAAGGAAGGAATTAAGAAAAAGCAACCAACCATATTAAAAAAAAATCAATTTAAATTAAAAAGAAAAAGGAAAAAAAGAAGCGCAGCTCTGAAATCTAATCTAGTTACACAATTTTAAAAAAAAATTACATATAATGACGCTTTGTTTAATTAAAATAATCCCAAAGGATTAAGTAAATATTCACTTCACTTAATTGAGTTAAACATATTGGTTTCAAAAAAATCGGGTGATTTAAAAGTAAATAAATGTTAGATTAAAATGTAATTACTTAAAGCAGGGGTAGGCAAAAATGTTTTTACTTTCTTATACATGAGATATTCATATTAAATTTTTAAGATCATATCGTAAAATATTTAGAAAAGAAGAACACTATAATAAATAATGTACATCTAAGTTTATTTGTAATAAATACAAGGTTTTGCACTAATTCTATGACTTTCTTCATAAACAATTTACATACATCTAGATCTACTTCATA
>JAAAKE020119807.1:5209-15577 GCA_010014785.2 Anisolabis maritima | reverse complement strand
TAATGATTCAATAACTATTTACGATAAAAAGAGAGTAGACTGTTATAATTAATATTCTGTTTTTATATATACTGTTTAAATAATATATTTAAAAGACAATAAAAAATATTAAAAAAATAAATTATCCATCATTAATGTCATTTTTATGTTAATTTTCAATCAATGTTTTTTTAATATAAAAATAAATTATAGGTTCACTTAATGTAATTTATTTTTCACAGCCCTATCGAGTATGCAAGTCATGCCTTGTTGATTTTTATCGTTATTTTTAGATTATGTCTTTTCTTTAATTGAATTTTTTAAAAGTCAGAGATTAAATAAAATTCCAAAGTTTTCTCCTTATGATGATGAGGCATGTTTATTTTTTTATTTTTTATTTTTTTTTAATGAATCTGGTCCCCTTTGCAGGATTGTTATGAAAATTGATCCAAAGCTGAAGACAAACGTCTTAATTATTATCACCTAGTTTCAAAACATTTGGCCGAGGGGATCCTGAGAAAATCGCTTTAAATTTTGGGGCCCCCTTTATTTTACCGCCCCCTGCGGACAGATTCGCTTCACATCTTAATAGCTTCTTTGCCTCTCCTAATTCTATAAATTTGCAATAAAATAATTTTTTGTGAGTGATTATTTTCCTGGTGGATCAAGCGACCCTTGGCTCCCGGGATTCGAACTCCGAACTCCAGCCTGTCCGGAGTATCGGTGTGCTTCCTTTGCAAAAAAAACTCACACCCCAATATATACTAATCTAATGTAAAAGTCAAAAGTAAAAAAAAATAAAAATTTCTTACTTACTAGCCGCTTTTTAAACCAATAAGGTGTCCGACATCTTGGCCGGCTCTAAAGCCCTACTTTAGGCAGCAGAAACCCTTTATGGTAGCTAATAACTTTCTTAGATATTTTCAGTTTAAATAATAAAAAAATTAAGAATATAGAGGGGCTACTATCAATCAGTTCGCGTTGAAATTTAATTTTTTTCTCTTAATGTTTTTTAATTAAATTTTCATGAGACCCGCCTCTCATCGGAAAGAACGTGGGACTATCATATCAAGTGAAAATATGGAAAAAATAAAATAAAATAAAAAAAAAAAAAAAAGATTATTATATAAAAAAAAATTAAAAAGAATTCGGCATTCATAAAAATATATGTGATATTTTTGAAATGGAAATATAAATAAAATTTTTTAAGGTACTTCTCCATTAAAAAAAAGAGAACTATATTCCTTATATTAAAAAAATTTTTACGCCTAATTGCCTAAATTTTTCTGGAGATAGGCTATAAAAGTCATTTGTGCCCAACTGAAATAAAATTGAGTTTTTATGGAGAAACTAAGGAGAACTTGTAAATAAAATAAAGCTTTGAAGTAAAGGGGCGCAAAAAACAATAAAATTTAAAGAACATTTTCTTTATTTAATAAGTGTTTTAATTTAATTTAGTCTACTAAATAAATTAAAAAAAAAAAAAAAAAAAACGTTCTTATTACGAATTATCATCGCCTAAATTTTAAACTTTTCCCTATTCTCAATTTAAGAAAAAAAATTCTGAGGGACTTTAATCATAAAATCAATTGTCTCAGCAAAATGCAATCGTATGGTCACTGAAAAATTAGGATACTAAAAGATTAAAATCTTAAATTTATTTAAATAACTAGAATAAGATTATTCAAGTTTCATTCTTCCAAATTTAAAAATTATAGTCGGGGCATTGTCAAAAGAACTCTGTATAGGGGAAGTATTCATGAGTGGAGCTTATCTCCTCCCTCTAGCGTCATATTTTCATTTGATTGGTTGAATGGCTTTTTGCGAGGAGCTTCTCTAAAGCTAATGTGAGATGGGATTTTCTAGTCAGTCTTATCAAGTGGGTTAATCTCTCATTCTTTCTTCTAATGGACCTAATATAACTTAATTTTTTTAATAAGTTAATAAAATATTTTCTAGATTCTTGATCTCTTAAATAACGCTACCTATAAGACTATAAATATATTGTTCAAAATAAAAAGAGAGAATTATCATTTATTATTATTAGAGCCTGAGGAAATCATTTTTAAATATAGAATAAACATATTTCTCTTTCACTAATTCAAATATAGAGGTTTGTTTGGAATGATTGTTTGATGAGACATGGCTATAAAATAGCGAAAGTGTTCTGATAGTTTCATTTTATTTTAACTTAATTTGAAATTTTAGTCATAGCTGCTCGTAATTTCACGTTACGTTGTGTCCGTATCATAATAGCTTCTCTCCCTCTCTTCAATCCATTTTAATTAAAAGATTGAAATAAAAAAAAAAAATAAAAAAAAAACAGCAACTAAAGAGTCAATTTGAAATTGTTTTATAAAATAATTCCCAATATCACAACAGATGAGACAACAAATGGATAATTATTTAAAAAAATAAAATAAAACAAAAATAGCGTTTCTATATTTAGTAAATTTACATTTTGAAATATTTTTTTTGATAGATAAATAAATACTTTAGAATAATAAACGGGTTAAAAATAAAAAATATAATATAGAGATATTTTTATTTCACATTGTATTAAAAGTAAATATTAATAAGTTTCAATTCATTAAAGTATTAAAAAAAAATAAGGGAGCAATATTTTTTGGGAGTTCTCCTGCCATTTGAACAGCAGATAAATTGGGTAGCGCCTAAAAAAGGTTTTAGTAATCAATGAAAGAAAAATTTCATACATGCTCCCTCTCTTGGAATTATTACATTAATTTTATAATAATCTTGAATATGGGGAAATAATTCGAAAAAAAGACTCCTCTAGACCGGACCACCAAAATTCAATTGTTAATATTTTGGGAGATTTAAAATCTGCGCATGCGTGGTCAGATTAAACAATTAATCGAAAAATTACAAGTGAATTGATCATTTGGATTATCTATTTTGCAACAAACAAGTACGAAGTAATTTATGCATCATTTTAGTGTGTAACAAGTACTGTACTATTCGAAAGAAGAAAATAAGAATGCCTGTCTTTTTGAGAAAAAAAGAAAGAAATGACTTTGCACGGGCAATTTGTGGCCATCCATCTCAATGTTAGAGCAACTTTGTATTAATTTTTTTGTTTCAAAGCTATTAATTGCAAATGTTAAAAAAACAATTTATTGTTTCAAATTGAAATGTGAATGTACATTCTGATAGCAACTTAATATCCGATTAAGTTATTGCAATCAATATTTAGAGAAGAGCGCGAGCGAATAGCTCAAGTTAATTCCGTGATAAATCCATCTAAGCAGGATATAAATGTCATTGTATATATATATGTATCTCTCTCAATTCAACACAACTAAATTATCCGAAGGCCTTGAAACAAGTCAGTCAAAGAACCAAACTGAAGATCACAGTGACATGTGGAAGTAACCTGAAATAATGGTGCAATTTGCTCCGAGTGACACTTGGCATCGTGAGGTGAATGATCTCTTCGAGATCTTGACAGAGATGCGATGACAGCACCGGCTTTCAATTGTCCTACAAAAAACGAATTACGATTCCTTTTGTTCTTTTAAAAAATATACTATTAGCTTGTCAAGTATCTCTTGTCTATCGGAGAAAAAATAAATTTCAGTAAAAAGTGAATTGAACTTTTAAAGGGTGAATTAAAATAATAGACATCACATCAAAAGAGACAGAAAAAACAGTCATTTCTTTTATCTAAGTTTAGTAAAAAAAGAAAGAAATTAAATCTAATTTTATGTAATCCCGATTGATGGGTCCCATTAGAAATTAGGCTCTTCCTTTTAAAGTTTGCTCCGGATGGAATTTTTTTTTTTTTTTTGTTTGAAAGAAGCGGAATACTTTTTAATCAAAGGGTGTGAAAGAACGGTTCCTTTTTTTCTTTCAAGATTGTGCGGTTGTTCACACTTTCATTAGTGGGTGAGAGGTTTAGAAAAATTCCGTCCTTTATATCTATTTTTTTTTTTTAAGACGAGGGTTTAAAGAGAGACGTTCAAATTTACCTTATGGTAAAAATATTCATCTGCGGCAATCAACCTAATAATATAATCCTAAAACTCGGGAATAATCACAATCTATCTAATTAATTTTTATTAAAATTCGATGATGTTTTGGAATTTTATTTAATCTTTGAAATACCGATGTTGGAGTTGGTTAATGAATAAAAAATAATGGTATCTTTTATTTTTTTATTGGTCTGGCTTTATTGAAATTTTTGAAGACCGGGCACCCTTTATTTAGATACCAAAAATAAAACCTATTTCTTACCTATTTTTGATCGCTGAGATTCTATTGAATTTCCTACTAATAAATGGGGGGTCTGAAGAAGGCAGACTGAATGACGTAGCCTCTAGATTGATAATATCGAATTTTTTTCTTTTTACAAATTTTTATAAATAGTTGTTTATATCTTTCTTATTTTCATAAGGACTCTAATGCATATAATATATAGTAGAGGTAGAACAGAGGTAAACCAGGAGAGGTAAAGCTCTTTTTTATGGTTTTAGGGTCAGTGGCTCGCTTCCCATCCTAAATAATAAATTTATTTAAATTATATTCGCTACTAATTAGTTTGAATAAACGGAGTGGATTTGATCTCAGATGCCAAAAAAAAAGACTTTGAAGAAACCTGACACTTGGTAAAGAGGGAAAGAAGGGAGGGAGAAGATTGGCATATAGAGAGGGGAAGAAATCTTAGGTCGGATAACTCGTAGTCGCCATCCACGCAGGATATGAGCCACTGAGAATACAATTCTTTAAATTTTATCTATAGGACGCACTTTATAAATAGCCTATAGGTAAATAATAGTTAGTTAAATAATGCTAAGATTAGATATACTAAAATTAATCTATAAATGAATTCTAAAATATAAACCTGTCTATTTTTCCAATCACTTCACTCCATTAAAAAAAAAAGTTGAATTGTGGCGACATACCAAGCCTTTTAAAAAAGAAACTGAAAATATTTAATGGATTCTTGGAAGAACCAAGATAAAAAATCTCAGGATTTTTTTTTAAAAACAAAACACACCTACTCCTCAACTCCCCTCCCATTTACCCTCTTACCCTCAAAAAATTTAGATTGCAAATGTACAAAGCACACGCTTGAATCCTTCCGGCATTAAACTAAATATCAAGAATGTAAGTCACACCAAGATCAATTTTTTGCGGGGGAGGAAGGAAGGGAGGATCTTAAAACATGGTCATGGTTGGGTGAGTCCTCAGAAATGGGGTATGTAAACATTCCGAGCCTCTCCTGAGATAAATCCATGTGGAACGAATATCAGTCCCAAAAAATGAAATTCTTTATAGAGGAATTATGAGTTTTAAAATTAGAAAAGAATTCATCTCTCCATCCTCTAATATTTAAAATACTTAATAAAATATTTCAGTAATTTAAAAAAAAAAAAAAAGTTTAAACGAAAAAAAATTCAAGATATCAGTCAAACTAAAGAATAAATTATATGATATAACTTAAAAGAGAGAGAGAGACACGTAAAATAAAAAGAAATAAAGAAAATAAAGAAAAAAAATTATTTTTCTGCATAATTTATTTTTGCCCATCGCTTAATTTTATTTTTAAATGAAATAATTTAATTCGGTTAGATATTAGATTAAATGTCATAGCTGTTAAAACGAAACAGGGCCAACAGAGCATATTCCACGATCCCCACCCCTCCTCTCAATTAAGCTCCTTTCCTCTTGACAATTAACTTACATTACAGTCAAGTTAAATAAGAACGCTCTCTGATTGTATCTCTATTGCTTTTTAAATGAAAATGTTCCTTTATCTTTTTGCGTCAAAAAAAAAAAAAAAAAAAATTCTTTTAAAAATTATTATCTTTAATGATTTAATAATATTAATAACTTTTTATCTACGTGTAGTTAGGTACACAATAAATGTCAAAATACCTGTTTATTTTTGTTTTAATTGTTTACTTAACGTTTAGAAATTAAATTATCTTAATAAAAGATATACATGACAAATAAAAGCCTTTATTTGGTGGAATATCTCGTTATTTGCATGGTCTAAAAATGAACAGGCTTTCAGGAAAATAACTTATTTATATGATTAAATGTATAAAAGACTGGTAACATGGCTTAGATTGTTAATAAAAGAAAAAAAATCTATAGATTGGAATTCCAGAAAGCTTATTCATATTCTAAGAGTAAAGGCCAAAAGATACGCCTTCCATAATCTCTTCAATACAGAAGCTCTTCCCCATTCTCACCGGTTTTTTGTTTGTGGGATAGAGGGGCGTTCATGGCGGATAACCGAAGAAAAAAAGGTAAATGTAGCCATGGATAGGGGAAGGAATTTTAATGAGGCCTAAAAAAAATTTATGTTTTTATATACTCTAAGAAGTCCTGTCTTTTAATGCAGAGTTAGAGGCTTCACGTACCAAAGGTCAGTGGTCGCTACCCGTCCTGAGCGACAAATATTTATTTAAATTAATAAGGACGAAGTCTAAATGACCTCCGGTGCCGAAAGTCTTAAAATATATATATTAATATTAATAATTGGATTCCTCAGGCGATTCAAGATCAAAATATCAATAAAATTTCACATATCTTTAGAAAGAGAATAGCTAATATTCATATTTAGCTAGTCGAAAAAAGTTTTGAGAAACCTGCAATAATCTTTTTGTAGTAACATATATCTCAGAATCCATTTTTTATAACATTTTTTTTTCTTTGTATGCAAACTTTTATCGCCATTTTAATACACATAAGAATTTTGATGGGGAAAATTCCAATCATATCTCTGGCTGGGTACATGAATAAACTTTTCCTCTCTTATCAAAAGATTTCATTTTTTTTATAAAAATATAAGTTTTGTGTTTAAAAAGAAAGTGAGGAATGTGATTTTTTTTTTTTTATTTAAATAATTTAATATTATTTCATAGGTTTCTTTTTGAAAAGTTATTTATGAATAGTTTGAGTTTTTCAGGGACATAATATTATATTAATATTTCTATAAATGCAATATATGTAATGGAGTAATTAAAGGCCACGAGTGGGGAAGAGAACTTTTTGAGAGTTAACGACCCAAGTTCCAGATGTAAATTAATATAATTATCTCTTTAAAAGAACGCGATTCTAAATATTTTCCCCAAAATTACTTATGAATAATTGCAAAATGTGTAACGATTCATGGGAGGCGCAAACGTGATTCGTGGAGAAGCATTTTGATTTTTTTTAGATTTCGATAAATGTACTTTCGAAAACTTCTATCAAATAATAAGCGGAGATTTTCTTAATATCTAATTGCATATGTAGGAGGATTATTGCGCTATATGAGCTCAAATGAACCAGCCAGAGCAAATCAAATTTATTTTATGTATGTATGTTGGCAAACTAAGAATCTTATCCCTCCCAGTTAGGAAAATAAAAAGATAAAATACTTTATCTGGAATAAATTTCAAAATAATGGGTAGTGCCAACTCGGAATTATTCTTTCATCTAACATTTATTCCTTTTTGATTACTGGAAGAAAGACAACCCTAGGTTTTCCTGCTAAATGCTCTTATAAATATAATAGTAAAATGTGATCCACAGGAAAAAAAGCTTGCCAAGCTTTAATTAAAGCGTGTTCTTTAATACTTCGAATTATGATTCTAACTTGCCTAGCCAGGAGGATTAAAAGATCTACTTTAATCCGCTTGACTAAACAACTTTTCAATTATAAAATAAAAATAAAATGTCAGTTTTTTTTTGTTTTGTAAAATATTATTTTTGGTTGGTGCACAAATAATTGCGAAATTAGGTTAAGGTCCATTTCACAAACAATTTTTAATATATTTTACTTCTACTTTTACTGATTGTTATATATCAATTTGAAGCTTATCATAATTTTCCTAAACGAGATCAAACTTCGTCACCCCGCCCCGGAAGCAATTCGCAACATCATTGCTCTGAGTTCTTATATAACTTCTAGGTTGGTTTTGCACGGCTTTCTTCGGTATTTGAAGGGAATTATCGAAGCTGACTCACGCAAAACGAAATTAGAAGTTTTATATTTATTTATATCAATTGGTATCGATTTGATAAATTATAAATTTTCATTGGATTGTCTGGGATGCGAACCCGCACCCCTTGGCTTGGCTTTTAAGGTTCAACAATCACGATGTCAATATTTTTAACCTCTCGGCGACGGAAGTCACTTAGACTTTAAACAATTAAATTATATATTATTTATGATCCAAATTATCCAGGTATATTTATTTATATCACTTGGTATCCAAGTAAGTTTTTCAGGGTCATAACTGCCTGGGATTCGAACCAACAACCCTTGACTTTTAAAGTTATTATCAATATTGACAATATAGAGTTTCAGTCACGGGATGGGGCTATAAGATAGAACGAATTACATTGAAGCCCATTATAAATAGGCGATTAGTGCGGTAAATTCTTCCATTTATCAGAACTCTCTTCATGTAATTGTTTTTGCTCATTCTTTCGTTCAAAGAACCAAGGTTTATATACATTTCACATGACCTTGAGACCAAGGCGCTCATTGGGCAACTGAGAGGTTCTCGTTCAATTTATGGCTAAACTGTAAGTTAATAAATTTTAACTATAGGTTTAAATATTATTTCATAGACGAATATATGCAATATATTATTTATTAAAGTAATAAATTTATAAAGCCGTGTGGGAGAAAAATTTGTATATTTTTCATATCTAAATTTAAAAAAAGTGTAACCGAATCCTTTTTATTTTTAATTGAGATAGTTCCTCGGCCCAGATACGGAGAGTTGGATATATAATGGAGGGTAGCCGGGAGCGAGGAGGCCATCTCACGGTTGGTGGCTCCGCTGCTTGCGTGTTTCTCTAGACTATGCAAGTTTTACCAGAATGGAAGCAGGGAGGGGGGGGGGAGGTGGAATGGCCCTGATTTACTTCCTGAACCCTCCATTACCCACTGTGGTGTTGGTCCCCCTTCTACCCGAGGGATGGGGGAGGGCCGGCTTGACAGCTGCAAGTAAAGCCAATTCAAGTGCCGGTCAATAAGCATTCGCCACAGCCGACCTCCTCCTGGCAAGCTGTTCTCGACGCCCTCAAATTCCCATAAGCAACTCATATCTACTTAATTAATAGTTTTTCCAATTTCATCAATTTTAATACTGATTTCATTAGGAATCTAAAGACCTACTGGGATCCCCGATTACTTACCCCAGATGCTTTCGCACTTCAAACCCATTCAACCTCTGGCCGTAGCCATATCTCAGTACCCCATGAATTTACTAGTTTTTCACTCTCTTACTTCTCCTTCTGCATTCATTTCTATCTAACAAACTAACCTTTATCTAATCCCACCCGGTCCCTTTCAACCAACCTAATCTATGATAGGGAGGGTGTCCTAGTTTGAGGTGTGCCACTGAATGAACCGAAAAGGAAAAAGTTTGGGAACCCCTGTTTTAAGCGTCACCAAATCGGTTGCCGCCATTTATTGTAAACTTAACCTGATACATCTTAACATGATAGATCGTCATTTCAAAGAAGTTCATTTATCCTTCCCTCCTCGAAATATTAAATTTTTATGTTTACAAAATATTTTGGGGACTTTAGAAAAATATTTTGTATTGATTATTTGAAGTTTTGACTTACCTAAACGTGTCCAGGATCATAGTGAAGAGAACGAACTTTCCCAGCAGCGGAACGACGAGAGACGTCGGCGGAATGATCTCGGCGAGAAGCAGGAAGAACACAGTCAGCGAGAGCAGGATCGAGATTGAAAGACTCACCTGCAAACAACAAAATTTATTTCTTTAATTTAATAACTTGAAGGCTTGCTGTAGGTGTTGATTATGACGGGGATTGGAGAAAAAAACCAGCTTTCAGTCCAACATAAAAAACTTTAATGCAAATATTTCGAATTGCTTACGCAATTCATCTTTGCAGATAAATTTTAATAAATATCTGGTGAAGATGACATCGATTGGTAGTATAGTAAGCATGCTACTCTTTTGAATCTCTTTTTGTATTCAAAAGAGTAGCCTGCTTACTTTGCATTAAAGTTTGTTTGTTCGACTGAAAGTGGCTGTTTTTCTCCATTTCCCATCATTATACAAATTTCATTTGAAAACCGAAGTAGGAATTGATCTGCCGGCAATATAAATAAAACACGCTAGAAACCGAATTTGTTGTAATGGATTTAATTAACGGTCAGTTAAATGCTCGATTTAGGTTTGTGAGACAAATTAAACTGCCAGAATAGATAAGGCGCATTTTCTCTATGGTGGGTCAAAAAAAGCATTCAGAATATAGTTTAAGATTATTCATATATTATTATTTTTTGTCTAAAATTAATAATTGAAGTGGATAAACAAAAATTATATAAAATTTGAAAATCGAGATTTTTCAACAGAATACATATTAATATTTTGAATCCGAAAATAT
>JAAAKE020119795.1:0-35352 GCA_010014785.2 Anisolabis maritima | reverse complement strand
GTTTCTCTGTAGCTTATTTGCATTATATACGTTTTGTCACTGAGAAAAAATTTTATTTCTCTTTGTGGAATGAAAATCAAGATGTTTGCCACGACATGACAAACACGTCAAATAGGCTAGCGATTGCAACGCCCTCACAGTGAGTTTGAAATTAATTTAAAATATGATGTGACTAAGCACAACACAAAATCTTCTCTGAACTTAATTTAGTTTCCTTTGATATTTTTTATGAATATATAAAAAGTCTAAGGCTTTCAGGCATGCATCGAGCGGTCGATGAATAATAGAACAAGTTATCATTTAAACATATACTTATTTGAATATTTTATTTTATTAAGAATTAAGAAAAATATATTTGGTGAATTTATTTTCTATGACATTAATGAGTTATCTTCTTTGAGAAAAATCTATTCTAGTTTGTCTAAAACTTGTCCAAGTTCCCAAACAAATTACAAATGATGACTAATTAAAAATATTTTTATTTTTTAAAATAAGTTTATGATTTGCTGAAAAGGCTCCAGATTCAAATCTGGTTAGTAACCGTTTGGAACGGTTTGAATTTTATATTTTCCTTTCTTTAAAAGTATAAGGAATCGAAACATACCATCTTCAAGAGTTTGAGCAACGACTTCCGCAGAGAGAGGTCCTGGGCCTCGACTGTTATACGCCTGAACGACTAGACCATATTTGCAGAATTTCTTCAAATTCTTCAAACGTAGCTCTTCTTTTCCTTCTGTCCTCCAAGGGACAGTTGTGAAATTATATTGCCGAACATTGTCTGCTTCGCTACCCGATAACAAGCAACCAAGAAATATTGTGAGTAAAAAAAAAAAATATTAGAATTTATAAATAAATAAATATACAAATTTCAAGGGCAGTGGAATATGGTAGGCATATGTGAAATTATATAAATGGTAAAGTATACTAATCAAAGTCTAAGACTCGTATTCAGAAGTATTCCTAAGAAAAATCCTAACTAAAGGAGAATTTTACTATTCTTTTTTATATATTTCTTATTTTAAAATTTTTCTAAAGTGTTTAGATCTTTAATTCTCTTAATTAAACAGTGAAGAAAAAGAATTTTATCTCAAAAAATTCTTTGTAAAAAAGTCCAGAGTATTTTTGTCGAAATTAAGATTTTTCTTAGGAATATTTCTGACGGGTCAAAGTGTATCATTCAAGTTAGTTAAAAATATTCAAGTGTCTATAGGCTAATGATATTCATCCAGTTTCACTCCTAAGAATGACGATAAATTATTATAATAATTATAATAATATATTCTATTAAAAACATATTATAAACAATTTTTAATATATCTTAGCCTACAGAGATACACCACATAACACAAATTTTTTGAAAATTGATTTATGAATTTCGATAGAATAAAATTTTTTATGGAACTAATTCTTGACAGTTCGGTGATTTGCATCTTATTAATGATTACTATCAAGAAACTAGTCATAGCTTAATTTTATATAAAAGATAAGAGATATGTTCTATTGGCCTGTAAGCAATGATATAATAAGTTTACAAAAAAGATATTAAAAATGAAATAAGTTATTTTATGAAAAGTTATTATTCAACATTTTAGCAAAGTTGATAACCTACTTATTCAATATTTCCATTTTATTAGATCATCTACTAATTGTTAATAATTTTAAATTATAAATTTCAATAATTTCCCCATATTTGAAGGCTCATCGAGAAGATACCGATGCTGGTAGCTGTGCAAGAATTTATCACGTACCTAAGTTCTCTGTAGCCTACGTAATAGCCGAGTAAAGCTCCATTCCGATCTTCCTCTGGGGGCGGATGCCACATAAGAATCAATTCCGTACTCCCAGTTGCTTCAGCGGAAACCTGTCGAGGAGGAGCACCAGGAGCTTCTTCATCGGTATGCACACGAACTTCAGAACTTGGAAGTCCGGGACCGAGAGTATTTTCTGCCAGAACGTGAACCACATATGTGGAAGCAGGTCTCAGTCCAGTGATGACTGCAGAAGATTGTGTTCCAGAAACACCGACGTCTTGTATAGGTCCTTGCCACGCATCTAATCCGGAAGAAAAAAAGAACTTATTATGGTATACTTTACTAATTTAAAATTTAACTCTATTCATTCATAAAAGTTTCAAGAATTTCTTACATTTTCATTAGCAACCCCTTTTTGACACATTTTTTCCTGTTTAAGACCTATTTGTGCTGAAGATCTAGTAAAAAAAGTATACTTCAATATTTTTTCATTATATAAATTAACTGATTAACTTGTTAACAAAATAAACAAAATGAGTCAAATGAATAAAACCTAGCAGATGGAGGGAAGGAAAAACATCATTTGCTATGTAAAAGTGATAAAAGAAATGGTATTGTTCATTTTGTTTACTTTTTCTTGTTCAGTCAAATGTGTCATGGACTGATTATTTAGAGCAAAGATGGCGAACCCCGATTCTAAGTGGCAAGTAACATAATTATTTAAAATATTTTACATTTTAACCTCCAATTTTTTAAAATGTATAATTATAATTTGAAATCGCAATGTTCCTCTGCCAGGGCCTAAGAACACTGAGGGGTGAATAATTTTTTTTTATATATAAAATTTCAATAAATTAAATATTTTATTTTTAACGAATGGATATATTACCAGAAAAATAATAAAAAGAACTACATTTATAAATTTATTGGAAAAAATTCTCCTTATGAATTTATAATTTTTTTTTTTTAATTTTGTTCAAAAAAAAAAAAAAAAATATTGTAAAATTGTATAACAAATGAGAAATAATAAATAATGAAATGAAATTATAATAAAAATAATCTCCTTTTCCTTCTCCTTTGATCTGACAAGGGAAAACAAAATCCAGCCACCATATAATTGGTAGCCAGCCTATAGGTCGCTGTTTTTTGCCATTACCAAATTTATATAGACGACGACCGTCGACACCAACCATATATTTGACAGTCGGCTGACAAGACAGGTCGCCCTAGTCTGTCCAGCTACCATTATTATACAGTAGAAGACTATCAAGATTAGGCCACATATATTCGGACAAAGACGGACATATAATGTCGTCCTCGCATCCCATCAGTTGACGAATTCATCGGCCACTATCTTCAGCAATTATTTCACTGTCCACTATCATTCCTTGGTCAACTACGTCGGCCAATATCAGCGAACATGGCATCGAAAACAGCTGATTTCTTTTTTTTTTAATATTATAATTAATAATTATTTTTTAGGTGGGTTTACGCCCAGGTTCCCTGCGATCACAACGCCTTTTAAAATTTTTCATTGTACATGGCCACCCCCGATGGAGAGAATTTTCTTGGAATCGATTCACCAGACTTGAAAGGTTTTGAACCTTAATCTAAGGATTCGAAATTACATTGTCTTAATCCACTCCATTAATTTGCTTCTCATAATTACAAGTGGGCTATTCTATAGATATAGATAAACACATGGTCGTTCAAAACTATTTTCCAACTTTCCCACCTTCGACACAATCTCAAGCTCTTTGAAACCCTCTGGCCACAAATAGGTCATAGGTCAAATTCTCAAAAAATGTCAAATTTATTACGATTACAATATTTGTTCTCCTGAAGAAATTAATTAAAAATGAAATTTTTTTCTTAAATTTTTCTTTTAAACTTGTTTCTTTTTGTTATTTTTTATTAGTAAAAATTTTAATTTAACATGAGCAGAAACCGTTCGTTATCGTTGTGTTAGTGTTGCTGCGGCGACCAACTTTGCGAATTCGATAGGCCATGTAGTCAGTTAGTTCCGCATCAACAAATTTTAACTTATTCAACATATGTAACATCGGTAACAGAGAAAGGAGATAAAAAAGATATATCACGCCATTTTGCTTCCCACTCACCAATTTCTACTTGATTAAATCAAATATATATTGGAAAAGTTCATTTTTTTCCATAAGGTATATATGGATGAAATCTAAACACTAAACTTATCACTCAGAGATGCAATATAAAATTTTTTGTATATTATATATGTTCTTCTCGAACTTTCTTGAACTAAGACTCTATATTTAATAAAAGATATATCACGGTTCCCTGAATTAAATAAGGAGTATATATATATATAATTTATCTATTTATATGAAAAAGATTATATGAGATTTTTTTTTAACAATGGAAATGGATTTGATGCTTTTATAATATATATTTATTAAGTATGGTTTTTTTATTATATATATATGTAGCTATATATTTGATTTCAAAACCTAATCAGCAGTCAAGTAAGGAGTATGCTAAAATTAGCTATTTGGGAGGTGCTTGGGCCAAAAGAGGAGAAGAACCCCACTATCACTGCTAAAAATTAACCTAAATTTTAAAAATGTGATGTGACTAAGCGCACATCACACAACTTTCTAGGATAGGGGTTAATACGTTACAAAGATTATCTAATAACTAATTGTTTTATGAATTTTAAACAAAATTCGATCTTCTATAGTGCTGGGCCTATCTAAAATATATAAGAATTAGGATACTTTAAAAAATGCGTTTCTAATTCAAAGGCTTCCTCTCAACTAATCTGAAAAAGGCATCTCGTATTCCCTTCCAAGCGGCGAATTCTGGGACCAAAGGATTCAATCCTTCTGATTGGCAAATTAGTCTAGTGGAGAATTGGCCTGCAGAGAGGGAAAAGAGGAGAGATTGATAAAATATAATAAAAAGGCAACGAAGTTGCAAAACTTTCCAGCATTTTAGGCTAACCATATTCTCTGGCAGTATAAGAGTATGTAAATAAACAATTCAATTATATTGTAATAGAAAAAAAGTTATAAAACATTTATAATATAACTACAAACAGTTCCAAATAATAATTATATATTTTACTTAATGAAATTGCTTACTCAAAAGTGTTAAAGTTTTTGATGATGATCTTAACCAAGACCTCAGCATAGAAGAGCAGAATTAAAAAACTTTTTTTATTTTTAAAAAATTTTTTTAATGTTCTAAAATGGTAGATTTTAGAGTTTCGATAGATCACATATTGGAGGAGCACGAATATAGTTTAAATTTAAATAGAGTAGAAACTCGATTATACGCACCTTAATTATTCGGACCCTAAATTCCAGATTTTAAATTATCCAAATCAAAATTACTCTCGAATAAGAATCGCAAAAATAATAATATACTATACTAGGTAATTTCATGAAGAAAAAAAACTGTAGCTGTTAATGTGTTTCCGTTCCCGATTGGAAATTCCGATTTGAATAACGACGGTAATTCTGAAACGGATTACCATCGTTAACCAAGGCACCACTGTATTTATTTATTAAACATTTTTTTTTACGAATCCAGGTTTTACATCACGAAGAAAAAAATACTTTTCCGTTAAAAAAAAAAAAAAGTATTAAATATTACCTCTTCTCATTTACAAAATTAAAAGAAAAAAAGGGGGAAAATCACAATCCAATTAATGTAATGAGAGAATGTGTTTATATTAATTTGATTGCTTTTTAACACAAACCTTTCGATTCTCAGCTGTTTTGTAACTGTACAAGGGGACAAAATACGTCCAGTGATATAGTTGTTGATTCACTTTAGTAAAGGGAAGGTTTACTTAAACAGACTCTGTCTCTTGTATGAGAATAAATAGAGACTCATACCACTTTCCCACTCATGTATTTGATTAGAAAATAAAAATTTGTACACAGCAAATATTTGAAAATTTTTATTTTAAGTTTTTTTTTTTTTTAAAATATAAATTTTTCAAACTAAACTTCCGTTAGTGGATACTAGAGGATAAGTCAAAAAAAGTAAAGAGAATGAGAATATTGGTACATCTTATATATTTATTAATAAATAGACATATATAGATTTTGTTTATAAAAAAGAGGTAAGAACG
This sequence comes from Anisolabis maritima, assembly GCA_010014785.2. Taxonomy (NCBI): domain Eukaryota; kingdom Metazoa; phylum Arthropoda; class Insecta; order Dermaptera; family Anisolabididae; genus Anisolabis; species Anisolabis maritima. The sequence continues at coordinate 29,487 of JAAAKE020119795.1, read as the reverse complement.
TTAATAACTCTTCAAATTTGCAAAATATTAGTTTGAAAACAAAAATTTTAGTGTAGAAATCAATCAATTTTCAAAAAATTATGCTCCAGTGACTCGAAATTATTTGAGGGAATATTAACTGTGTTTTTTTTTAAATTTCCCAGACAAAAGTTCGCGAAGGGGAAAAATCAGACTGGAGAAATTTGGCATGAAGCGAGAATACATGGATATAGGACGAAAATAAATAAGGATCTCAAAGAAACGCTTACGCAGTTTCATAATTAACTTAATAATGGTTGTTCTCTTTTGAAGGCTAGAGAAGTTAATAGGTGGGATTCCCGGATGCAGTCAGGTAAAAAAAAAAAAAAAAGCAATTTCGGAAGTTTCGTACGCTTGTCACGTACTTCCTCAAGGCTAACAAGTAGTCAATATTTACAGTTGCTTGGTAAATTTATTTTCAACTCCAGGGAAAGCAGTGGCAGTAAATAAGATAGCCTTTGGATGCTTAATAAAAGACAAATTTCGAGATGTTTCGAACAAAGTTTATTTGCTCATCTTGAGTCAAAATTGTTTAGTCGTATAAACCCCAAAAGGTGGTCAGAGTAATTTTACCTACAAAAATAATAAATATATAATAATATATAAATAATAATTGATCACTGAATCAATCATACTTGTAAGCGATAAGACTTAACCTGATTGCTGCCATTGCCTTCTTCTGAAGTCAATTTTGAACTCAACAATGATTTCTTTCACCGTAAATTAATATATAATAATTATTAACATCGGTCAGTATTATTTTATAGCAAACAAAGTTCAAATGAGTGCTAAACTCCAATTGCATTATTATTTTTATTTAAGTCTATCTATCTAGTACTCATTTGAACCTTTGTCTGCAATAAAATAAAACTGGCCGATGATAATAATCAACATACATATATATATATATATATATTTATCAATCTTATATAGATATAATTATATGTTGTAAAAATAAATTTGCCGAACTGTAAATATTGTTACTACTTGTTAGCCCTGAGGAATGATAGACGTACAAAATGTCGGCAACAATTTTTATTTTTCACCTGACTGCATCCGGGAATCCCGCACCTAACTCAAATGAGTGAATTTATATTAAATTTTGCCTGTAATTGAGTCTTGTGGGTTTCTAATATGATGACGACTAAATTCTATTTTATCCAAAAGGTTAAAGAAAAAACGACTAACTTAATAAAAAATAGAGATTTTGAAAACCGCGTTATACCAAAAGAGCGTTAAAAGGTGTCTCACTATATTAATATTAAGTATATTAATAAAGTAAAAAGGAAGGGTTAGGTAAGAGTTTTTTAAGAGTAAGAACGTCAAAAATACCAACAAAATTAAGAATTTTTTTGTAAAAGAATACACCCAAATTTACCAACTTTAACTTCGTTGGATGAAATGTGACAAGAATTTTGGATTCAAATGTCAACAAAATTTTTGCCAAATTTACATTTGTTCGAACTTATTTTAAGAAATGGAGCGTGATTTTCCCAATTCAAGTAACCTGGGGAAGGTTACGCCTCAGAGTAAAAAGTATTAGCCGCAATTTTTACTCAAATTTTTAAGCCGTAAAATTAGGGCGCTGCTTAAATTCAATGCGAATATTCGCATCCTTCCCTGAAAACGAAAATACCATTTTTCGAATTATGTCTGTGCGTAACACGATAACTCGAGCTCGCACTAATATAGATCATACATACGTATATTAGAGCAAAATCATAGATCCCTATCAATGTTTGGGCTATTTCCCACAACCGGAAGTGGTACTTTACCTAAAGCCGTTTTCTAAAAATCGTGATAACAAATATGATTTCACTGACAAGATTAAAATGTTGTATAGATACATTATATCAATATGAAAGACCACGGTTAAAATTTGGTCGCCTTGTGGTAACCGTAACGTTTTTCTAGCACATGTGTAAACGAGGGGAGGTCAAACATGATTATTTTTTTATTTAAACCTATTTTTTAAGCTTCCACAAGTTAAATTCAAAACTTGAAATAACGACAGCCATTGATTATATAATCAATAAATAAATAAAACTGTAAATTATCACCAATTTTATTTCACTCTAACAATAGCGAGTATCTTATTACTTATATTTTATTTATTTAGCATTTAAAAAATTATAGATGAGTCTCAAAAGATGTGAAATTTGATCATATCAAGTCAAAATATAAAAAGCATACTTATTAAATTTTTAATAATATTTACTGAAAATATCAATAAAGTTAATTAAGGGTGAAGTATTAAAGAAAGAAATTAATTTTCATCAAGAGGTAAGAAACCCTCAAGGCGCTAGCCGTCCTTTTTTTATCTTTCTTTGATCATATATACCCAGCTAGCCGGAAATCTTGAACCGTTCACTTTTTGGTGAAAATTATGACTAAAATAATGGGATTATCTTAAAAATTGATTCACCATAAAATGGAAAGAAATAAAATACAATTTTTTAAATTTTACAACTAAAGAGTCTTGTTTATATAATTTAGACTTTTCGATTATTGTTATTATAAATAAAAGACATTTTTTGGCATTTACTTGTGAATTAATTAATAATAATAACAAAAAATTATATTAATATATAATAATACGTTTTAGCCAATATTTCTGATTATTGTATATTAATATAATTTTGTGTATTATTAATTAATAAAATAAACCACGGTTAATGCCAAAAAATATATTTTTTTAAACATTGAAAAATCGAAAAATCGACTCAACTGAAGTTGAAAAGAGAAAATTCAAAATATCTCTTTTACTATTAACTTCACCAAAAAAATACCGGTATACAAAATTGTTCTATTTATCATTTTGAATAAATTTTATTTGAATAAATTTCTGTGTCTATTATCCTTTCATTTTTAAACCGCGCGCCCCTCTCCCTCCACTAAAGGGAAGAAAAAAGAAAGTAGATAGTGTTTTTTCTTTTTATTTTATTACTCTATTCTGACATTTCAGTGTTGATTAAGACCATCCTCAGAGCTCTAAATGCGTGTTAATTTTGTATGCTTTGCGCCCTAGGGGGAAGGGATACCACCCATAGTTTGAGAAACGGTAAACCAAAGCGAAGTTAATTGGTGAAATAATTATGAAAAACTAAACTCTCTAATCTGTAAATGCATATATTTGTAGTGATATTTTCTTGTAATATTTACTCTACACTTTTTTATAGTTGAATAGCTAACCTATTTTTTTTTAGTCTTCCTAGTGGGACGGCATCATTGGTTGAGAAACATTGTTTACGATCTTTTTATTATTAATGTGGAAGATAGAGAGTAAAAGATAAAATATTATTTTTTTCATACAAAAGTTGTTCAAAATGATTAATAGAACAATTTGTTTAAGAGTATTATTTTCATATAGTTAATAGTTAAAGAGATATTTTGGTTTTTCTGGTTTGAATTTAATTGAAGTACTACTTCGCCTAGGGTCTTGATGTCCTTTTTTGATAATAGTACACCATTCAAGTCTAGCGATCAGTTGAACTTTTGTTTACAATAAAATAAATCTGGGCGATGTTAACAATTATATTTATATATACTATCCCCCTCATAAGTATTTGGACAACTTTTTTGTTCCGTCTTAATGGATAATTAGAAGACGGGAGAAATCGGAAAATAAATTTAATATTTAATAAATTTTAATGATTTTTAATTTCATATAACTCTCTTAATTATCCAATAAGACCAAACAAAAGATGTCCAATTACGTATGAGAAGGATACTATTTACATAATAAATATCGAACAACTGTAAATATTGACTATTTGTTAGCTGAAGAAGTACACGATAGGCGTAAGAAAAATTAGCAACAAGTACAAATCTGTTTTCATTTTTCACCTAGCTGCATCCGGGAATCTCATCTTTAACTCAGAACAACCTAAATACTAATGCAGTTATCCTTCGATTAATGCAAGTCTCAGTGGTGCTATAAAGTTATTTTTCTCTAAGAATAAATGGATTCAACCATCTAGCATTTATTTTCCTTTATTTCCTAAACATTTTGGTACTAAATTAGCGAGTTTATAATATGTTTAAATTTAAGAAAAAATTTTGTGAGGATTAATATATTTTTTCGCATTAATTTAAGTATATTTTAATGTGGTTTTGATTAGTGCGGCAATATTGCGAGACTAATTAACCGCGTTAATTTTATTTTAGAGAGATTATTTTTTTTTAAGTCTTTTTTGGCATCTGAGGACTAATTAACCGCATTAATCGAAGGGTAACTGAATAACATTTTAATCCGTCAATTCGGCTCGTACAGATACCCACACACAGATGAGAATGAAAAATAACTTTTTGGCTTCAAATTAATTGAGAAACATTGTTTACGATCTTACCTCAATTCACGGAGATTTGTTGAAATCAAAAAAAAAAAAAAAAAAAAAAAAAAAAAAAAAATGCATTTACTAGATTTTCCTATGTAATATTTTTTTGGAGTGTTATAGGAAAATAAAAAGAATCCATTTTGAAATTATTCTTTACAAATATCAGGAATAATAAATTACAATATAAATTGATTAAATTTTAATTATAATTTTATGTTTATAATCCTATTTAAGCTGATCATAAAGGGGCGGCCCTTATGGCGTTAGACAAAGCTATAAAATTGTCCATGTGGTAGCAAGTCATTTGGTTTGCCCAACTCAAAGGTGGATCTGGCCCCTGAGGTAACTACATTCTACAAAATGAACATTGCTTTTCCAAAAAATTTATTGCTGATAAGAATAATTAATTAATAATTAGAAATTATATTATTTCTATATGGTCTAAATAATTAATCAGTCGTTTCTACACCTTTTTTAAATGACTCTAGTGGTTCTTCTTTGTGAGAGCGAGGGTCATTTAATACAATTCCGGATTAGTACTATTTTGGTATGCACTATTGACGGATTAGAAGAAATATTAGAATTGTTAATCAAAATTTATATTTGCCAAAAAAATAGAATTAAGAAAGAAATGAAAATTCCTAAATGTCTTTTTTTTTTGACAATAGCTTCCCATTGCGAATCTTGAAGATTTAAAGGAGGAATATTTTTTCATTATAATAAATTTAATTAAGAATATGTCTGGATTTACCCAGGAGATTCAGTAAGAATGCTTAAGTATCTTATTCGGAGTAAGAATAATTTCAAGCATAAGTACCTCTCCCGATGAAATATCATTCGCAATTAGTTGAATATATTAATTATTGTCCATTCTCTGTTAGGGGTTCATGCTTAGCATTGATTAGATTAGAATTAAATTAAGAACTTGGTTAGAATTATAAGTAGGAATAGTTTACAATAAAATATTCAGATGGGGGAGACGAAGGTAAGAAATTGGGGTAACTTTATTGGCCGACATCTAGTGTCAGCTAAGCATCTAAGTCTGTTTTCCAATAACCGTAATAAGTGTTATATTCACCGTTGTTGACTCAAAATGACGTTAGAAGTATAATTCCAATTCATCTACACTGTCACATGACAGTTAATTCTTAAATTTCTCTCCTGGGGCGTTCTTGTACAAAATTATTCAGCGTTTCTCTGGGAAATGCTCGATTTCGCGGACAACAAAAATTATAGATTAAGAAGTGGATCTCTTGAACTCTAGACATTTCGGGGGTCCCTCCTTGTTAATAAGGGCCGTCACTCTGTGTAACTGGAGTTGAGCTCAGGAACATTATCGTGGAACTTGAGCGGTCTAAGAATGAGTTTGAATAGGAAGGACAATTGACGTACTGTTTGTATTTTATAATTGACATACTGTTTGTATTTTATAATTATTATAAGTTTTGTTTTTATTTTTTATTTTATATCGACTTACTAGTATAGTGTATTTTTATATATGTATATAAATAAAAATTATATGTAATGTAATCTCTGCTCATACGAGACATAAGAGCCATATGTATATTATTATTATTCTCAAATAAATAAATGTATGCCTGACTCAAGGATAGAATGTATCAAATGCTCCATATGTGTAGTTCTTGAATGAAGTTAGCAACAATATAGGAAGGGGTGCACACTAAATTTTGAAAACAGCCCAAGTCAAAGAGTAGTTTTCAAAATTTTAAAAATTTCTAACTTTGTAATAAACAGTGCGGTCACCACAAAACCCACCGTTATCTTCTCCCATTGGACTTGCATTAACCTGATAGATACGAGGGTTGCCTTTTATATTTAGGAATTGCGCTAAACTAGTGCTGCTGACGCTCTTATCGTAAAATTTGACATTTTTGATGGTTTATGTCCTTAGAATGTATTGATATACGAGCTCTATTTGTGTAGTTTATAATAATTTGAAAAAATGCATCTCGGCTAGAAATGAAATGAAATCGTGAACATTTTCAAGCGATTATTTTTTACAACTTTAGAGCTGGACCACAGTGCATCGACTTTTGGCGATGAAGCACCATCAAGGACTACTGTTTATCGATGGTTTGCCGCCTTCAATCGTGGCCGTAGTTCGGTTAAGGATGAATTTCGTGAAGGTCGTCCAAAATCGGTTGTTGTTCCGGAAAACATTGATGCTGTGCGTGAACTGATCCTACAAGATCGTCAAGTGACTTATCGTGATATTGAGGTATCCTTGGGCATTAGTGGGACCAGCATACATTCAATATTGCATGAACATTTGGCCGTCAAAATGATTTGTTTTTGATCTCAAATACCGAAATATGAAAGACAACCCTCTTAGGAGTTAGAAAATCCTATCAAAAAAATTTCTACAATTAAAGTTGTTAGTAATTACTTTTATAGCATTAAAAATTTTTTTCCAAATATTTCTCTGTCTCTAAATAAACATAAAAAGTGTAAAAAAATAATATTAGTAAACTGCAAGTTGCATCTTTACCAAAAGTTAATCAAATTCAATATTTATTATATCTGGAACTTTAAATATGAAATTTCATAACAACATCGGTTCCGAATTTGCTCTATACGCGTCAGATCGACAGAGAGATATAAGGCTAAAACAGACGATTTGTGTTGCAAAAAGCCTAATTTGTGTTTATTTGTAAAAGACTCAAAATGTCAAAATAGAATGATTACAATTAGATGATCGGGACTCAGCTGGTCTGTGCAGATATTTTACACAAAGATCTGAGTTTTCTAAAGAAAAGCTATCCGGATAAACATTTCAAAAAAAATTTGTTTTATAACAAACAAGATTGTAAATAAATCATTGTTTTTGTATTTATTTTAATTTGTGAAATAATAAAAATAATAATGCAACAATTTAGTAATTGTTTTTTAATTTGTAGTTTAATAATTTAATACAGCAAAAGATGCCCAGACTAGCCATGTTGTCCTGTTAATTTAAGCGACTTGTTCCGACATTCAACTTTTCGATTCTAGTAAATCGCAAAATACCGCCAGTGGTTTAAGAAATATGAGACTTTTAGTGTCAAAAAACAAACGAAAAGTAAAATTTCTCAACTCACCTTGTACAAGTGCGTAGCGGACCAGATACCTGGTGATAGGACTGTTGCCGTCCTGTGCAGCCGTCCAAGCGATGGTAGCTCGACGACTCGCCTGGTTAGCCACGTGGACGTTTGTTGGTACAGCTGGAGCCTCTGTGTACAACACAAACACCCGGCTGATCAATAGCCATTTGTCAAAAAGTATCATTTACTTTGTCTCCGGTCCATATATTCCCCACCCATCATATTTTTGCTATTGTTTTTCGCAGCAAATTATCCACCTGGCTCTTTTGTCGTAATGTTATTCCTTTTTGATTTAGACATGTTTTCATGAGAAACCCTTGAATGTGATTCATATTCAAACGATATTTTCTTCTATATTTTTGTTTAAAATAGAAAATAAAGGAGATGTAAAGAGATGATGAACCAACAACAAAGAGAAATACAAGATTTAATTTTCATTTATTATTTGAAAATCAAGTCACGTTCTTTATCAGGATTTAAAAACTATTAAAAAGTCATATTTTAGGTCGGAATAATTTAGTAATATTTAAATAGTCCTAATGAAGAAATGTAGATTGTAGTGATGTAATGTAGTAAATAAAAGGGAAGACTTAGTAACCAATTTTATTATAATAGGTTGGGGAAAAAGAAAACCATTATTTTTCGCTAGATAGCTCTAGTGATATTTATCTCGTGATGTATTGATCGCATAGGTTCATACTTATACTCGTTGGAAGTGACATTCAATACTAAAAAAATTCTTTAACAGTTTTGTGATTGATCGATTCAGTTGCAAGATTTAGCGCGTAAATTCTGTATATTTTACAATTTTGCTTCGATAAAGGCGAAAATGCAAGCCAGGGGGCTGAAATTGTGAATGGTGTTTATAATCCCGATACTGTCACAGCCAATCCCGCGCAATTTTGGTTTCGTCGATTTCGTTCCGGTAATTTTGATGTTAAAGATGCACTTCGCTCAGGTAGGCCCGTCGTCGAAAATCTCGATAAAATCATGGAAATGATCGAAGTAGGCCGGCATGTTTGCAGTCGTAATATCGCCCAGGAGCTGAAGATCGACCACAAAACAGTTTTAAACCATTTGCATAAAGCTGGATTCAAAAAAAAGTTCGATGTTTGGGTGCCACACGAATTGACGCAAAAAAACATAATGGACCGAATTTCCATCTGCGAAGCCTTGGCCAAACGGAACCAAATCGACCCACTTCTCAAGCGGATGGTGACTGGGTTTAAAAAAGTAGCAAGGTTTCAGTGGCGTAATTGTGCGTCCTATGCAATTATACGTAGATAACTTTTGAGAATAAGGCCCAGTGCACACGAGTGTGCTTGACGAGGTGACTAAGGGGATGTGAGCCCTGTGACATAATAGAAGGAGCAATGAGTATTTGAGTAATTCATGGTCTCATCCACATTAACAAGGTATGTGTCACTAATAATCTATTTTATCAAAGGAATAAAGCATTGGATCTAGAAAACATTGTATTTGTATGGGGGAAGGGATAGGGCACCGGGTCTTATTCTCAAAAGTTACCTACGTTTAATTGAATAGAATGAGCATTTTACGCAATTAAGCAGTTAAGAGGTGCAATTTCTCTCTCTGAAATATATTTTAAATTTTTTTTAGGATGTTTCAAATTAATTTTTTTGGGGGAGGGGAAGGCGATCCCCCTTGATCGCTCTCCCACCTTGGTTTTGCACCTGATAGAAAAACAAGCGTAATTTTTTAAATTAAAACAAATCTGTGGTGAATTTTTTTTCTTTTATTTTCACATTTGTTATGAATATTTTTATTAATTATGAAAAATTTTTTTTATCATGTAACGCAATCCTTAAGTGAAAGGAAAGACTCTTCTCAGAGTGTTTTTCTTTTGTATATATATATATATATTTTTTGAGGATTACTCTGCTTTCAATTGGTATAAAAATTAATGAATGGACCACTCTGAAAGAGAGACAGTGTAAATGGGGATAAACCTTTTTCGCTTGTATAAAGCCCTCCTAATATTAAAAAAGGACAAGTCCCCAGACATCACAATGACAAAATGTTAATAATTCTAATGGATTTTAATCGAGAAGGCAGACATCATGTTGTCGTCGTCCCCTCGATGGTGAATTAAGAGCAGAAACCCAAGGAGCAGATGCGATGAACCAACAGTTGATGATAAATTAACATTCAACTAACGTCTTAACAAAAATTTGTTAATCAAAATAGTTTTAGGAAATGCAAAATTAATTGGAAAGTCAAATTAAATAAATAAATTATACCAATATTTTTTTAATATAAGTTAACAGATGATTTTGTTAATAAAATACGAAGAGTCTAAAAAAAATGTATCGTTCATTTTATAAAATAATCTGATATGACCAGGCGATCAACCAACTCAAATAATAAAAAGTACTTTATTTTTAGTATTTTGAAAATTTTAAGAGTGCTATTGTGGCTGTAAATTTGTTAGAATAAATAAATAATAAAAAATATTAAATAAATAAGATAAAAAATAAAAATATTTAATGCAAACAAATCCTTAAATATGCCCTGGAATATTGGATCCCATTACTATAGAGCTCTCAGGCAACTCTACAAGGAGAGGGAATTGGTGGGACAGCCCATCCTTGGAAAGGTCGTAAAGAAGGATTCCCTTTCAATGAAGCGCTTTTCGCAAGAACTAGGACATCCTCCCTAATATAGATTAGGAAGGATGAAAGCAGCCCGTTCGATACAGATATTGAATTAATTAGCTAGCTAGCAATAAATAAAGGAGGAATTAAAGATAAATCAACAATCAATACATCAACTCCAAATATAATTGATTATTAATTTAATTTTCCCTCTGAGATAATTATTTAAAAATGACGCAAAATTCACACAAAAAATTTATGTCAAATACAAAATTTGTCACGTCCAAACAGGACGTATTCCAAAGCAGATGTATACCGAGGTACCACTGTAATCTTGATTGTCACTGCTTCTGCAAATCCCTCATAACCTATTTATAGCTTTTATATTTTTCCAAAATCTAAAGAATTCTAATTCCTTTAAATACTGTACATAACGGTTTCTTTCTGGATGGATGAATGGCAGCCAGGAGGAGAGAGAGAAAAAGAAAAAATCTCACCTTGGCTGCCATCCATCCAGAAAGAAACAACTAATTAAATCCAACAGCCGGCCATCCTCTTTTTCACTGTACATAACTTTTACTGATACTGTTGTTGAATTATTAATAAGTAATAAGATTAGGAAATTTTTTTGGAGTTAATTGGTCAAGTGAATGTATAAGTCAAGAGTGTGAAATCGGAGGAAGGCTTTTCGTTATCAGAAGCCTAAAATTTTAATTTTTCATAGGAATCTCTAAAAAAAAAAGTCAAATGAAAAGTCTTTTTTAAAATGAATTTGTTACAGTAAACGCAAGTACAATCAAAGTATGGTATGGCTAAAAATTTTTGTTGCAGAAAGCCTTAAAAAAAAAAAAATGAAAATTGGATACGGTCTTAATTTTTACCTATATATAATGAAGTGTGTCATGAGAAAAAACTTTAATTACTATTATTTATAATTATTATTAAAGTTTTTTTAATTCAATCAGTAAACAATTAAAAATATTTACTAAAAGCAATTTTTTTGCGATTCGATAAAAATAAATTAATATCTTCAGCCCTAATAAAGGCTAGCAAAATATAGATATAAAAGTGCATTATATAGATATAAAAATATTCGTTGAAATCTAAAAATATACCTAACTAGAAAATAAAACTTTTTTGAATGGAGATGAATAAAGTAAAAGAATAAGTGCAAATGTTTGAACAAGAAAAGGATAAAAAAAGGGAAGGAAGAGCGGTAGAGATGGAAAGAGAAGGGAATAAAAAAAAATGAAAGAATTATGCACTATTTTTAACTGTCATTTTATCTATGATAATGAATCAGAAAAAAAATAATTTTTTATTCAAATATTCAGTGTGTTTACCTAGAAGAATTCACAAAACGATGTTCTGCAACAGCAGAAATATCTGAAAGATCAGATTTAGGGTGGGGGAAGGGGAGAGAAAAATGGCCCCGAGGACATCTAGATCTGGCGTAAATAATATGTAAAATTGACAATAAAATGCTGAACATTTCCATAACAAATATATAGGAATTGGAACTCTTGAAAAAATTTGTGATAAACAAATAAAATGAAATAAACTGGAGTGGCCACCACCAGACCATATCTTTTACCCCTAAAGCGTTGCATTAGTCTGGTAAAAATCCTCGAAAAAATTTGTTATTAATTACTTTTATAAAATTTTAGTTAAAATTTTTTTTCGAAATATTTAAATAAACACCTCAAAGAAAAGAAATTGTCATATTCTTAAGTTGGATATCTAACAGAAATAAAATTGAGGTATTTAGGTCTGAAACTTAAATCATTTCATATAGATCCGAATTTGCTCTACACGTCTACAGACCGACAGTTAGACCTGCTAAAAATAGTTGATTCAAATAATAAATAAATTATATTTTCGGTTTAAATGTGGTTTGTTTTTATGATATATACCATTCATTCTGTGACCTTCTTTAGGTAAAATTCTGATAAAAATTAGTGTTACATCTACAATATGAATCTGTGATTTGTATTAGAATTGCAGCTAAAGAAGGCCATAGAATGAATAGCAAACCGTTGTATTTAATACAAATAAACTACAGTTAAACTGAAAATGTAATTATTTATTAATAATAACAACTGAAAAAGCTTCAATTACAAAATAATTATAAATAGCCAATTTGGTCCTTATTTGTGAAAACGCTATTATTTCAACATATCACTTACTAAACTTTTATTAATAAAACCCAAATATATATAATTTTGTATTACAATGTAAAAAAAGATTATAATTTGCCATGTAAAAAGATTCCTTATATATAAAATAAAAAATCAACTCACACATTTGTTATAACAAAATGTTGCAAACAAATAAATATATTATATTCTATACTAAAAGTTGTTTCAGTTAAGTAAAGTTATTTTAAAATAATTTTGTATTTTTAAATATGTATTGTAAAAGAAATATGCTTTTATTAATAGTGTTGTTGTTCCAAAACCACCATTTATTGACTTTTACCAAAAATGTGATATTTATATGGGAAGTAAATCTTACCTTGAACGAGGAGGTGAATTGCCATTTGATCGTGGCCGAAGGCGTTCTTAGCGAAGCAGCTATACGTGCCTCCGTCTTCAGACCTCGCCTCCCGAACGGTAAGTTCGACGACAATGCCTTCGCCGTCACTGCCATTTTTCAAACTGCATTTCAAGAACATTATTATATTAAATAAAACCAAGCAAAAATTATTTACGTTTGTCTTAACATATCCTCACTCGTATAAAGTTGAAACTTCATCAGTGGTTCTAATTAACAATAAGCTGAGAAATCGTCCGTGAATAAATTTTTCTCTCAACCTAGCGTTATTTAATTACTCCCTACGTGGAGGGATTATTTGGCTAGTTAAGTAAATAGCTAAGTACAACAACAAAATCTACTTAAATAAAAATTGTTTTTTTAAGACAATTTATATAAATTAATTATAATTTATATAAAAATATAAACGTAAAAAATTAATTAAATGACTGATTATAAGCATAACCTATGACAAAATATGAGCCAATTAAATTTAGTCTGAAAAGACTCTGATGTGGTGTAATATCGTTGAGCCTACAAAATCCGCTATGTGCTCTTGCTCAAAATTTACAGTAGAAAGAAAAAGGAGCGTAATACATCAACAAATAACTGAAGATAGAAATGTAAATAATCCGATATGAGTCAGTTGGAAGTGAAAGTGGTCTCGCAATAAGTTCTTTCATAAAACTCCAAAACTTAGTGAATACAAAGTCAAAGGCCCATTTAGGGCAAGTGGCATCTTCCTTTTGCTTAGGCTGTTTTCCACTAACCGCACTATCCTTGATCACGGGATATGATGTCATATTTACGTCATATGATATGTAAGTGCAATTCCATTTCGTCTACTCTTTACGTCACATGATAGTTTATTTATGTCTGAGCCAAGAGTAGATGTCATATGTTAATCGTGCCCTTGATTGAAGTGAATAACGATAGATTGATGAAAGCGTGTAAAATAAGTTTTGGAAAACAGCCTCAGACGTATACAAGTATCAATCGATTTCGAAGGTAGATGAATTGGAAATGCACTTGTAGTTCATATGTAGTACCTGACGTCGTATCGGAATCGGTGAATATAGCATTTGGTGCAATTAATGAAAAACAACCTCACTTTTACCAACCTTTGAAAACAAAAATTATACACTATGCTTTCATAAGCAACACTCCTTTAGTTGTTAAATCATGAAAAATAAATAACATAAAATTTTGTAAGTGCAACGATCATCTAAAATTTGCTCCCAAATTCGATGTTCTTTGGAAGCTTGTTAATGTTCCCTTTATCTAAATAGAAGTTCACTTCTTGAATAATAAGAATTATATGACCCAGGGAGAGGGGAGCTTTTTAGGATTTTAGAGATGCTTAGTTAGTATATAGCCAAAAAAAGGTTGGGACCTAATAGTTTAAACATTTGTTTAAATAATTAAAGGTAAAGTCTGTATTTTATTTAAATAAATGTTTAGTTAATGATTTAAATTATTTTTATAAAAACTAATTTTAGGAAAATGGCCAGAACGGTAAAAATTAATTTTGCATGTAAATGTAAATCTTAATAATTAGATTTAAAATCTAATTAAATTTTATAAACCGAATAATAATCCGAACTGAATCTACGGAATGACACATACTAAATACTATAATGGATTATTTATTTTAAATGAGTATTTTAATAGCGTTAACTCTAAATGTTCATGAATAACGATAAATAAAGTGGTTTTGACGACAATAAGAAAAATTTTTTATAATTAAAATTTAAATAATTTTAATTATAAAAAAATTTTCTTATTGTCGTTATTATTTATCATTTATTTAAACAACAATATGTAAAATAAATTGTTTATTCAAATTTATTTATTGATTTTAATGTTTTGATTTACCGAGAATGCACAAAAAGAGCTCTTTATTTATTTATTTATTTTTTTAATAAGAATTGTTGTTGAATTCTTTTTCAGATTATTATCTGGCATTCTGCGAATCCCTTTACTTATTTTTGTTCGGGCCTATATATATATAAATAAAAACCCGTGACTCTCTCTTCATCGTTTTTACTCAATGATCCCTTCTCCTCTGCCCCCATCCATATTTTTTTGAATCGCTGTGCCGTTGGTGTTGAATCCAAGAAATTTAAATATTAAAAAGGATCCGGAGGCAAGTGGTTGGGAACAAGGCTCTCGAGAGATAAACGAGGAGAGATAAGGAGGTAGGAGAGTTGTGAAATAAGGTTCTTGTGAGTTTCGTGTCTTTTTCAACACTAAGTTAATCACTATTTGGAAAAACACTCTTCTTTCTTTTATTGATTTTCTCTCTCTCTCTCTCTCACTCAATGAATGGTATAACATTAGATTTTTAAAAATTTTTCTTTTTAAATCACCCTGCATGTGAGTTAGATGGGAAATAGGAAGAGTGAATGGGAGGTGAACTTGTTTTCCCGAGTCTGATCAAATGGTAAACTTATCCCCGAGAGAGAAAACATTCCCTCTCTAAAATGTTAATTTTTTCATTATTTTTAATCAGTGGGTTAGCAATTTAAAAAGAAATAAGAGTGAAACTCACTTCTTCCTAACATAATTTTATAACTAAATACTATATCATGTCGAGTCGTAGAATTTTCCCAAGAGGAGAGGCGTATATGCGTCTATAAATAATGTAAACATCGAATATAGAATGTTAGATTTTACGATTTATTTATCGCTTTTATTCGCCCTTCAATACCTGTCAAACCATCAATTAACCAACTTCATTATAATGGTAGAAAAGAGAGCAAAAGGGGGCACTTTTTTGAAAAGTGAATTAATTATCAATCCGACATAAAAGTGTGTGGCATGCCTAGAGCGTATTTTATCGTGTTGGAATTTATATTAATTTATATATTGAATTTCCCAAAATGAAAGAAGGAATATTACACACTGTGATGATTTTTAGGTTCACCAAATAAACAGAGGTTTCAATTTATTCCATACGAGGTAACCTTTATCACTAAAAAATATTCTATAGTATATAATATAGAGCAGTTGTTATTATACAATAAAATTATGAAAATTACTCTACTTTATGAGTATATATCATGTTTTGCAAAAAATTTGGAAATATTAATTTGGAGAGTAGTCAACTCTAATAATAATAAATTGTCCTCTAAATCAACTCACTATATTTATATTGTTGTAAAAGTTTTTTATTCAGAGATTTGACGAAGGACTCCATTTGGCGTCTCAATTCAATAAAGAAATGTATATGACGTCAGGTTAAATAAATAATTGTAATTTAGAGGCGATCGGTTTCGTTAATTAATATAATAACATCAAACCTTATGTTAGTGTGAAATATTTGAATATAAATTCTGTTTAATCGTTAGCATGAATTTCTTCTTTTGTTATTATCGAGATAAAATGTTCCATTTGAAATATCGATAATACAAGAATAGAAACACATACTAACGTTAAACTGAATTTATACTCAGATATCTCACACTAGCATAAGGTCAGGTGATATTATATTTATTAAATAACAATTTTCGATCATCTCGAAATTTATTTAATCTGAGGTCATATACATTCATTCACTTTCTTCTTTTAAGAATTCGAATTCGTAAATAGTTTCAAACTGGTTTTAATGTGAAAAAACATATAATAATTTGTATTAGTAGCCTTTTTCAAGATGAACATGTTATTTAGATAGTTTATCTTTTAAAATAGAAGTAAGAACTTATTTTTGGAATCTATAGTAAGTTTGGGACTTATAATAGACTCCAAGTATTTATTACGGATTAGCTAAAATGTAATCCATGTCAAGATATAATAGGACTATATAGAGCTAAATAAACCTTGAGACATTTGGCGGCTCTGCGGCATGTCCTAATCTATTAATCTTGATTAATAAGAATATTAGTAAATTTAAAGATGTAAATATATATTCATAATGAATGAAGTTAATATATTATATTAATAAACCCATTTTTTGATGTTATACATAATTTTTATCTCTTTTTCTAAAAATTATATTTGCTCTAATTCATTCTCTTTCATTAATGGTGATGGTTGTTAAAAAATGGGGAATCCGAAAAGAAAATAATGAATGACAACAAAAAAAAAACCTATATTTATTTAGCAGTATTTTTAGCCTCACCATCAGACCATAGCTAATTCAAGAGATATAATTCATTCTTTCCTTTACTGTGAACAATTATCTGGATTTATTCGAGAGGTAACATGAAATATACTCGTGAAAATAAAAATTTTTCTGTTTTCTTTTAAATAAGTATAATGGCCACTCAAAAGTTTGTATTTTTTAATAAAAGAAACTAGATAAGAATAAAAAAGAAATACACTCACAGGATTTCTTTTTTTATTTAAAGGTCTTTTTTCGCATCTGAGACCGAGGCCTCAGGTATTAATATAATTTAAATAAATTTTATTGTTCAGGACGGTAGGCGAAACATTGAACCTTTCTTCTAAAGCAACATTTCCCAAACTGTGATCCGCGGTCCGCTACTGGTCAGCAGAAAATATTAATGAAAAAAATTACTAATTCATATCGTGGCCTCAATATGAAAATTTATTTATTTTAATTTAAAATAAAATATGAAAATAAAAAAATATATTAGTATATATTTTTAATTATCTTCTGTGCGAGTTGGTTGTAGATTTTTAATTGGATAATGGAAACGGGAATCTCGCTGAGCAGCCAGGTGGTTGAAATAAAAAAATTTATATACTTTCCAACGCCAACGTTTCGAGATTACGTAACGTTCATTTCAGGATAAAATTGTCATAAGAATAAAGATATTGAGTGTATCATTTTTACATTCATACAAATGAAATATCTGTATTTTTCTGACTTGATGATGAGTGTAATGTACCCTCCAAACGTCGGCAACAAAATATAAATTTTTTATTTCAGCTGCTCAGCGAGATTCCGTTTCTATTATTTTTAATAAAATATAAGAATTAAAATTACGAACTATTTTATTCTGAATTATATTTCGTCCTAAATACGAGAAAAATGTAAGAGAGTCCGGGCGAAGTGAAATGTAGTGGCGGTATTAAGTTAACCCACCGTGTTCGAATTATACTAGCAGGAAACGGGAACGTCAAAGTATTAACGTGAAAACGAAAAGTCCTTGACGAGTCGTATGCTTTTTTAAAGCTTTTTCGGCATCTGAAACCATTTAGACTCCGTCCTTATTTATTTAAATTAATAAGTAATCAATATAAATAAATTTTTATCGCTCGGAATTTCAATTTTTATCAGGCCGATAAATCTTTTTAAGACATCAATATTCTTGCGATGTTCCATAACTACATGATAGAGTGGACCATGCAAAAATATTACAAAATATACCGATCCGCAGTCAGAGAGTTTGGGAAACGCTGCTCTAAAGGACAGGGACCCTCCAGGGCTTGTTAAAATTTATTTTACTAGCAATGAAGTTTTTCCTCGCTATAAAATTAAATATAAGGTGGCTCTTTTCTCCGAAAAAATGGCAAGAAAAAATTGTCTAATAAGCCGGAGGGCCAAAAACAAAAAAGATAAAACGATATTTGGTGTATGTTCCAACAAGAACATGAACTGATTCCGAACTACAAGACGCATGCGCAGTATGAAAACGTCCCACTGCGCATGGTTATTTAATAAAGCAATTGAGTTGTATAGTTAGGAAAAAATTGTGACTAACCTTTAAATTGTAAATTTTTGGCCTAGACTGAACCAAAATTTCAGCAGTAATGATTTGATAAATAGTAATAAATTTGTTTAAAATTTTTTTTTATTCCTATATCTCCAAGTTAAGAGATAATTTAAAACTAGTAAATATTAATAGATTGAGACTACGAACTATTCGAGTTTAGATTGATATTTCTCCTTCATCTCTTGAAGAGAAGGCCTATCTTCCTCCTCTTCTAATATTCTCCCCTAACTCGAAATCAAAGGAATAATACATCAAGGAAAGGAAATTGGTTCCCTCACCACATATTAATATATAGGAAAAATAAAATTCAGCTTACCTAGTGCGGTCTAGGAGAGCAACGTCGGTACCATCCTTGCGCCAAGTGATATTAATTGGGATATCTCCAAGAGCATGACATCGAAGTACGGCAGTTCCTCCCCTCCGGACAAGTTCTTTCCGAGAACGGACCTTGAAATGCACAGGAGCTGGGAAAAAAATTATTTATTATTATAGTTTGTTACATTATTCACACAAAAGAAATATAAACAATATCATTTCTTTTAATATAAATAAATTAAAATTTTATTTCGATTAAATAAAGGATAAATTCATTTAATTAATCTTTTCTGTGTTTATATTTATTGGTAGAAAAACTCACAATTTTTTGAACTTAAGATTAAGAAGAGATTTTTTTTTAAAGAGATGTGACTTATTTTAAATGTTTCTTTTTTCTTATCTGTGAAAATGAACCTAATCATGAGTGAATAATCACGAGTTCAAAGAGTCAAGCTTTTGAATACTTAATTTAATCTCGTTATAAAATTCACTGAATATGCATTGTGATATTGAATGACTGAATGATAATATGCATGTATTCAAAGTATTTATATTTTTAGAAAGTTCAAATAATCTTATTTCTGATTAGCCTGCTAAATAATAAGTTATTCAGCAGTCTGTTTATGAAATTTTATCTTAATAAAGATAGAATTATCCTTCGATTAATGTGACTTCAGTTAATGCGAGTCTCAGTTAGTGCGGTAAAGTTATTTTTCTCTAAGAATAAATTAATATAAACAGCCTATATTTTATAAGTAGTTTGCTATGTAATTAGCGTGCTTATAATAGGTTCAAATTTAAGAAAAAATTTTGTGAGAATTAATATATTTTTTCCCATTAATTTATGTATATTTTAATGTGGTTTTGATTCATGCGGTAATATTGCGAGACTAATTAACCGCGTTAATTTTATTTAAGAAAGATTATTTTTTTAAGTCTTTTTAGGTATCTGAGATCATTTAGACTCCGTTCATATTTATTTAAATCATTTGGTAGCCACTATATGAATTTTTAATAAACTTAAGAAACCATTGACCTTTGGCATCTGAAGGGAGAGCTCTATCTCTGCTCGAAGGGACAGACAGGGGCATTACAAAAGATATAAACAGATTAATTTTCCTTTTAATTTAAAAACTAAAAGAATTTAAATAAAGAGAATTTTAAACCATATGAAATAATAACATTCTAGATTTGTTATATTTAACTTTAACTGTGTTTTATTTAAATTTAAAAAATAGACCTCGACCAATGATATATGACGTTCGTCAGGTAATTTCAAAATCAGTGCCGCCCTTTGAGCTTGAAGGGCCCAGGCTAAATCCTAAAATAGAAGGTCTTTAACAATGATGTTAGAGAACATAATAAAATACATTAGGCAAAAAACGGTGTTTTATTCTTATTCCTCAGCTTAAGTCAGAAATGACTATGAACGGAGATGAAAGAAAATAATTCCATACTAAGTTAAGGGCAACCTATATTTTCTTTTCACTGTAAGCAATTTGCCAAAGCTTCAGGAGATCTAAACCAAGAAAAGTAAGGATCTTTCGGAAAATATTTATCACAAACATTTGTTTCATTTCCAGCAATAGTGTTGAATAGAAATGAAATCAGAAGAACAATAGCCATTGAACTCTAGAAAAGATCTTACAATCGTGTTCAACATGATGTAAGCACATCTAGCAAACCAAAAATTTGTAAAAAATTTGCTGCGACTAAGCGGTTTTTCCTGCTAACCTACCAGACCTCACAAAACGCTATTACCCATAGTGGAAGAGAATAATTACTTTGATAGAACCAAGAACCATTGGTTTTTGAGTTGAATATTTTATTTTTTATAAAATAATCCTGGAAATTTTTGATAAAGATTTATATATGATATCAGAATTACCGTGAACAGTGAGAGCAACAACAGCACTAAGACCAATTCCAATCCCATTACTGGCTTCGCAAAGATAATTTCCCTGATCTTCCGGATTAGAAGAATCTAAAACTAAAGATCCATTTTCGTATATTTGAAGCCCACGTCGGTCTTGTAGTTCTTCATAATGGCCTGTTTTTTCACCTACGAAGATGGAGAAAAATATCAATATTATTGTTGAAAATATAAATATTTTGAATTTTTACTTCACTTACCAGAAGCTTTCTTCCATGAAACTATCGGTTGAGGAAAACCTTCCACCTTACAGTTTATGACAGCTTGCTGACCCAATTTTACTGCGACGTTATGGGGTTCGACAAGCCATGTGGGCGGCACTGAAACCCAAAAAATTTATTAGTGGGGTCCTTGTGTAGGGGGGACAGAAGGACATCATGCACTCCACGGGTAACTGCTGGGAAAGAGGAAAAGTCAAGTCACTTCAAACAATTTCAAGACATCGAAAGTATTCAAGCTTCTAAATTTTGTTTTCAAATTGTTTTTCTATAACATTCACAAGCAGACATAGAATTTAGCAAAAATATTTTATTTTTTTTTATAATTTTAATATGTTTAATTGTATTTAATGATTTGTATGAATAAAAAATAACTAAAGATGATAATATAATCCGGAACTAAAAAGAGAATTGCATGATAAGAAATAGAGACTATTTAAAAAAATATCTTTATTTTCTTCGTAGAGATAAAAAATAATATAATGAAAATGTTCACGAGATCATAATAATCATAGGAAATGAAAGAATTTATAAATTGTATTCATAAATTATAAAAAAATATATTAATTTTAAATTTAAAATCTTTATGTAAATGATATTTTCAACAAGTAAAATGAATCAGCTTACGTAAAACATGATAAATTGACCAAAGAGGGAAAAAAGTGAAATAAGTAATTTCCTTTTATTTAGATTAAAATAAAAAATTATTTCACATAAGAGTGAAAAAATATTTCAACAAATAGAGAATCGAATACAAAGCTTTTCAGCAATGTTTTTTTTTAATTTATCATCCATTTGGGTGATTTATAATCAAGTTTTATATAAACATTTTTTAAATGATAAAAGTTATTAAATCAGATTCCCGGATTTGTAAGAATAAATGACAAGTCTCAACTAAAAAGATCAAAACCTCCTTTAATAAAAGTAAAATATCATAGAATTAGAATTTATTCCTGTTGTATAAATATTCTTCTAGCAATGCCTATAAGAGATAATAGTTATTTAATCTTGATTACTATTAGCATATTAGGTTACTTTTGATTGGAAGAAAATAAATATTTTCTATTTCAAAACATTTTATCAAATAAATGAAATAAATTAGAAAATGTTTGGAGAGTTTTTGGGTCTTTTTATAAAATATTAGAAATTCAATTAATGGCGTTGTGACATTAGACTAACTAAATTACATAATCTCTATTATATCGATTCACAATAATAAAAGAAAGACAAATATCATTACCTTAATATTAGAATAAAAATTTCAATTTGTCCGAACTTGATTTATAAATTAAAATAGAATATTTATTATTAGTAAAGTGAATAAAGTTCCATTTGATTCATTTTGACAATTAAAGAAGATAGCAACAGCTAACTAATCTATTAACTTAAAGTCAAGTTAGAAACAATAAAAGATGTAGAAATTTTAAAGGATTTTTTTGAATGTTTATCAAATATAAATAAAAATTTATAAAATTATAATGAAAAAATATAAAAACAAATCCTAATATTAATATTATTAAAATTTTGCCCAATAAAAAATTAGGACCTATAAGGGCCAAAAACCTCCAAGGAGGCTCCAAGTCAACAGTTCGAAAATAAAATGGTGTGGCCTCTACAAAACCGCTTGTCTTGAAAGAATATTTAAGTTTCAGACTTAAGGGTCACCATTTGATTAATTTATGGTACTAATTTGTCTAAAATAAATGAGAGTTTACTTGTCTTTTTCTTCCTTTTTAGGGTCGGGATTTCTTCTACAGATCTATCTATATCAAACATTAATAAAATTAGAAATTTATGTCAGAAAATATAATATAAATATAAAAGATTCATTAAACCTAATTTGCTCTCCACAAACCGAGAGCATACAGGCTAAGAAATTTTGATTCGTAGTATATTATTCTGTGAACTGTGTGCGGGTCCTAGCGAATCTATATATAGTAAAATTTTCTTCACCTCCTGATTTTTGTTTGGACTTTCTATACAAAATTTTTGCCTTTACTCAAACAAATTTTTTCGGCTACTTTCACATTCCTACTCCCTTATTTTCTCTGTTATAGAAAATTACTGTTTTTCAATAATTTTTTAGTTTTTCTGGAAAATCATCAAGACCGAGGGGATGGGCATATCCGATCTGGGGACCACCAGTTTTCAACTCCTTTTAGGAAAAAATCATGAAAGCTAAACTCAAATAAGACATATTGCCGACTAAATAGTGAAAAATTATTGTCCTACCACTAAATAAAAAAAGAAAATAAAACAATCTCTAAAACAAGAGTCAATTAAACAAAAAATCAATTATTTGCTTGTTTATATATGAATTAATGTTATGTTTTGTAAAAATTTATTAGAAATTATTAATATAATTTTTTATTTTTAAATGTTATAAGAAACATATTTGAAAACTAAAATATGTATTAAAATTTAATTTATTTAATTTATTTTGATAAAAAGGACTTCACTTTTCAAAGAACTTTTGTCCCCTCTGCTCCTTCCGTTGATAATTCTCGCAACCGCCGAATTGCCCCCATTTTAAATTTTCGAAAAAATTAATCCGAACTGGCTTATAATAAATCCTTTGAATTAAAAAAAAATTCAAGGGTATTCGGTAGGTTTCACGAGTCGAGTAACACTCTCCTGCTGCCATGTATTTCCACTCGCCTTATTAAAGAATACTTTTTATTTTAAAATAAAGAGCTTATTTGAAATATCAATTGTTTAAATTAATTAAAATCGACAATCAATATAAATTTATAATATCATATACTATACTACTGAATTACTCCAGTTCTATAATTTATAGCTAGAATATATTTAGATTAATAATATCAGACTATTAATTATTCCTTGTAATGAATTTCATTGATAATTCAATAAGGGCCGGTTTTTTCATGTATAGATAGTTAACTTAAAAAGTCAGCAAAGATTAGCATGTAACGGAATTCCTTCGCTAACATGTTAGTTAACTACACATGAAAAAACCGGCCCTATATCTCTTAATAAAATAATTAATTAGAACAAAAAACATGACGACGATGGAAGATGCTAGTGTTTAAAAAAAGAAGGAAGAAAAAGAGCGCATCAGCTGCCAAAATCCCGAAACGCAGAGCGCAGAGCGTAAACAGGCTGAGTGGCACATGACAGCTAAAGCTTATGGCAAAGGCACGGAAGCAGCATTGGGTCCAAGAGACCCTTCATTTGCAAAAGATTCTTGATTTAAAATATGATACAAAGATACAAATTATGATGACAGAATATGTTAAAGATGGAGTGCAGAATAAATGGGGATGGGAGAAAAAGTTGTTGCTGCCTTGTAATGTGAGGTTTTTTAACAACTTAGGCTATGATCATTTTGCTGCAATAAATAAATGTTAAAATCTTAGTATTTAAGTGAATCAACCGTTAACAAGCCTTTAAATAAAACAAGAATAGAAAACGTTCATGCATGCCAAGAAGCATGAGGTTACCTGGTTGCTGAAGAGAGGAGGCTTTGGCTTTGGTCAACCGCTAGTCATCCAACGCGGTGATAGTCAAGTCAGATACAGCTGTCATTCTCGGACTAAGAAAGCAACAGAAGTTCGTCTTAAGTCCACCATGCGTCTGAGCAAGCGAAGGGACTAGCTAAACTTGATGTGTGTAAGCATTGAAAGGAGGAGGATATAAAGAATTGCTTTAATATCATAATTTGAAGGTGCACTTGTAGAGTGCGAATGTCTATAGGATTTTGAACGTTCATGAAATTTTGATTTAGATATTCTGGCTGCTTGATGTGGTTAGGAATTGATCTGGAGCTTTATTCCGTAAAATTTTTTTGCTGATTTCGCTTGAAGAAGATACGGAATAAGCTGCCAGGTCTGGCGTAAGGTGTCATGCGTTCATCCTGCCTTGGTTAGTTACCAGTGACCAGAAGCTGTGCGGTGTAGCTCGCTGTCCGGGCTGGGTTTCTCGCGACACACGTGTAGTTGCCGCTATGTCTAGAGCTAACGCTACGAATCGCCAACACACTAGAGAATTCTTCGACATGTTGGATGGTCAGGTCAAGGTGGTCATGGTCATGCGGGGTCATGGCGGCAGGGATCGGACGAGCATCCTTGAGCCAAGTGATGGCCAAGGGCGGATCGCCTCGTTTCACGGTGCAAGTTACTCGAGCTCGTTCGCCCTCGGACAACTCGCCGAATCCGAACGGCGAAATTGCCGGTGGTACTGCAACATCCCGCACGTACGCACGGACACACGCGCGCACGCACGCCACGCACACCAACATCAGGTTATTTGTGCACACAAATGGCGAAAAATACCGTTCACTTGAAGCTGAGCTGTATATTGAGCGCTCGCAGCCGAATTTCGCGCTACGCAGGTGTAATTCCCTCCATGCTCTCGAGCAAGCCGTTCGATGCTGAGTACGCTCGTAAATTGATCGAAGCTACGCACGAGTAGACCTCCTTCAGCTCCATGTGTAGGAAGTTCTTGGGAATCTTTGAGCCAGCGAACGGTTAAAGGGGCATCCCCTTTGCTTATGATACATTGCAAGCCCACGCGCTCGCCCAGATGCAAGTCCGTACGGAAGCTGAAAGGGGTTATTTTGGGGGGGACTGCAACAAAAA
The DNA here is from genome assembly GCA_010014785.2 of Anisolabis maritima. Classification (NCBI taxonomy): domain Eukaryota; kingdom Metazoa; phylum Arthropoda; class Insecta; order Dermaptera; family Anisolabididae; genus Anisolabis; species Anisolabis maritima. The sequence goes on along the minus strand of JAAAKE020119795.1, from coordinate 4,136 downwards.
ACCAGTGGCACACCATCTCAACCAGTATAGTATTATAGTGGCATTGTCAAACCACCTTAAAAAGGCAGGCATTCATAAAAATGAAAGAAGAATGAATTTTCAGTTTTCTTTTTAGGAAAATACCAAAAAATAAAAATCATCGCTTATTAAATTTTCCTTTATTTAAAATTGATTTTATTATAATAATACTATCTTTAATTAGAGTAATATTTATGGTGTTATATATAATAAATATATAACACGAGCCACCAGGGTTTTTTTTTTAAGGAACTAGGTACATACAAATGGGGCGGAGGTCCTGACCTCCTGCCCGAAATAGACAAATTTACTTTGTTAAAATTAGCCTGGGTTAGATTAGCGCCCCTCCGTAAAACCTTTATTAAATAATAAAATTTAACATTCCTAAGGAATTTGAACAAACTTTCATAATTATTATGTGGGTCAAGCAGAAGATATTTCAAAGTTGTGTTATCTATTCCATGGGTTTTTCTTGCACCAAGAGAGATTGGGCATCCTAATAACACATGGGGTACATCCACCCTAACTGCATATTGTACACCAAGATGGAGCTTCTTTATTTAATAGGAAACCTTGGGAGAAAAGTGGGTGACCTAATCGAAGCCTAATAAGAACTTTATATTCAATTCTACTCAAATCACTTTTTCCCAATTTTATCTTTTATATCCCTCAATTTATTATCCTTTGTATCCACCCATTCTTTTTGCCATTGTCTCAATATTAAACATTTGACATGCTTCAGATGTGTTAACGCTAAAATCCTCACTCATATCTTTTATTTGCCCCTTTTTTTTGCAAGTAAATACACTCCACATTCCCCGCAATTTTCATATGACCAGGGGCCCATATAAAATGGATGCTCCTACCCTGAGTCACACATTCGTTATAAAGGGTCTGAATGTTTTGGATAATCGGATGAAGTGAATATAGTTTCCCAATACTCTCTAGAGCGCTCAGCGAATCACTAATTATTAAAATATTTTTACACTTCATATTTCTAATGAATTTTAGCGCGAGTTCAATGGCTTTAAGCTCCGCTGTATATATTGTGGATATCATAGATAATCTAAAGTATTTTTTAACTCTATCCACCTTAAAGGCATAACCCGTCTTATCCCTCTGCTTTGATCGTCAGTAAAAAATTTGTTTATAATCAGCAAATTTATTTAAAATATATTAATAAATTAGCTCTATAAATTAGCGAACCAGTTTTACTTTTTGGGAAACGGTTTAAATCCAATATCAGGCTGGGTTTAGAATGGAGTCATGGAGGGTTGTTTATTATAGAAATAGGCTAATAAATATCTTCTCTTCTTGTTATCTGCCTTATTCTAACGGCTAATGGCTTTGTAGACCTCGGCCGAAGCAAAAATTTGTTCAAATTCCTAGGGGAGAATAAAATCTTATGATTAGGGTGGTTAGGAAAACATATCTTATAAATATAGTTAGCTATGAGGATATTTCTTCTGATAATAAGCGGTGGCTCATTCGGCTCAGCTAAGAGGCTATTAACCGCTGTTGTCCTAAAGGCCCCTAGAGATAGTCTAATGTCCAAATGATGTAGAGCATTAATTTTTCTAAGGACGCATTCCCGTGAGGACGAATAAACCGGAGAACCATAATCTATCTTACTACGGATAAAGATCCTCAATAAGCTTAGAGGGTGAGCAACCCATCGGGTATTTGATAAAACTTTTAGTAAGTTCATCTATTTTAGACATTTATTCCTCATTTCATCTGTGATGCGACCATTTTAATTTTTTAACAAAAATGAGGCCTAGGAATTTAGCATGATCCTTATATATAATGTTTGTCCCTTCCAAGTTAAAAGGCGGATGTTGTTTTCTAAGGCGACAAAAATGAATACAAAATGTTTTACTGCTAGATATCTTGAACCCATTTTCGTTTACTAATGCACTTAGTGAGATAATAGTATTCTGTAACCTATTCTGTAAACAATCTAAACTTTTTGATTTTAAGAAAATAATTAGGTCGTCAACAAAGTGTGTATTCCAGAGGCTTTTTAATTCACTTTGAGTATATCATTAATTGCGATGGAGGACAATGTAGAACTGAGTACAGAGCCTTGTGGCAAACCACTTTCTTGTTTAGTTAGTCTTGAAAGAGTATTCCCAATTCGGACTTGAAAATACCTCTCGCATAAAAAATTTCTTATAAATCAGAGCCAAATGTCCTTTAATCCCTCAATAGCTGAGTTTCTTTAAAATTAAGTACCTCCAGGTCGAATCAAATGCTTTTTCTAAGTCGAAAAATAGCACAATTCAGTGCTCTATATTTATATATGCATTTTGCACATTATCCTCTAACTTAACTAAATGGTCGAGACAGGATTGCTTTTGTCTAAAGCCACATTGATGATTTGACAAAAGGTTCATATCCTCCAATATCCAGGACAGCCGCACCCTCTCACCATCCTCTCGAAGAGTTTACAAACAATAGATGTCATAGATATATATTGGACGACAATTTTCTGGAAAATATGGACCTTTGTTTACTTTAGAAATAGGGATCAAAATAGCGCGTCTCCAGGAGTCAGGAAATAACTAACACTAAATTTATTCTCCCTCTTCCCTATGCTACTTTATATTTATAAATTAAGGGGAACCCATTTTTCCTTTTTAGGACCCACAAAACAGAAATATTGATGATCTCTAAGCTTTTTGGTATTTTACATTTAAAGATCGTAATAAAAAAAATTGACACACTTAAACAAATTTTAAATATTTCAAAGTATTGATAAGAAAAGATTTTTTTTCCTTTAAATGCATAAATATGTCCACGAGAAAAAAAAGAGAATTTTTAATAAACATATATAAAATATTTGAATAATAAATGTAACGTGAAAGAAATAAAGAAAGGGTTTTGTAATAAAGAAGAAAAAAAAGATGGGAAATGAAAAGATTCAGTGTTTGAAATATAAATCCTGTGATAAAAGATTAATTAATACTAAAAAATTAAACGTTTATATTTTCAATATTTAAAAATATAAAAGTTTAATGAAATTTTTAAATTTTTTCTATATTAATTCAAGTTTTATAAAATAAAAAAAAAAAAAAAATAGAAAATGTTTTTATATTAAAGTTAAAAAAAAAAAAAAAATGTTAATAAAAATCCTCTTTTATCTTTTATTGATTATAAATAAAATTATATTGAAAAGGAATTATGGAGAAAGTGTATATATTACGGAAAAAAGAATCTTAAAATTATGTATTGTAAAGATAAATCAATAAAAGAAACCAGCATTTTAATATTATTTTAAAGTACGTTCACTTCATCAAATTCAGGCTAGTGGTTTCTCAGTTAAACCGTTAAATTTAAAAAAGACCAATTAAGTAAATTAATTATAAAATTACTGCTTTAGAAGATTTTAAGAGAAATTTTAAAAAATTCAATTCAATAATTCCTGAGTTAATCAGTTGTAACCAGTGATGGAATAAGTCACTACGAAAAATTTAAATTGGGATCTCATATATGACGAGTGGCGTTCAAAAAAGTCCTAAATGTTGGAGAATTAAAAAGTAGACTATGGTCAATCAGGTAATACAGGAAGAGAGAAAAAACGGAGTTTTCTTGCCAATCTCATTTATTCGAACAGGAGCAACGTTTCTGTCCTAGTTTGAAACCATCAACAGGCTCTTCGTTCATTTGATTTATATATAATTGAACTAAAGAGCCTGATGATAGTACGAATCTCGAACCGAAACGTCGCTCCTGTTCAAATAAATGAGATTGGCAAGAAAACTCCGTTTTTCCTCTCTTCCTGTATTACCTGATTGACCATAGTCTACTTTTTAATTCCCCAACATTTAGGGCTTTTTTGAGCGCCACTCCTCATATATGAGATCCCAATTTAAATTTTTCATAGTTCCTCTTCACCTCATCACAGTCATTAATATTCAAACTGCAATATATTAATATACAATAATACAACGTTTCGACCACTATTTCTGCAGTCGTTATCAGGTAGATGCATTCTCTTTGACAAACATAGACGTGTATTATTGTATATAAATATTTTTTAAATCGATAATTACTCAAATAAACCATGATTAATTAATTAATTAAATGAATTATAGTCCTAAATAAAAAATTTCATC